>PVKU01004455.1:0-146611 GCA_004027475.1 Anoura caudifer | reverse complement strand
AACAAGTAGCATAGATGGTAGGTAGAAAATAGACAGGGGGAGGGCAAGAATAGTGTGGGAAATGTAGAAGCTAAAGAACTTATGACACATGGGCATGAACTAAAGGGGGGAATGTGGGTGGGAGGGGGTGTGCAGGGTGGAGGGGAATGAAGGGGGGAAAATGGGACAACTGTAATAGCATAATCAATAAAATATAATTTAAAAAAGTAACACAGTAATTAATAAATGATAATTCAAGAATAAACCCTTGCCATACTTACAACTGTAAACCTACTTTTGCCCCTCTTTGTACATACAAGTAAGTATTTTTCTTAATAGTATCTATTCCCTGTACCAATTTACTATATTCCAATAAGTCTCTAATAATTTCTAGGTTTCCCAATGAAACTCAGAGGAACATGTTTTAATTCATATTAATTTTAATAACCAATAGATGATAGTGTTTTTAAAAGCAAATTTGCTGATAATGCATTAAAATACTCTTTCTATTCCTATTCAAAATAAAAAAAAACTGAGTTTGGAATGAACACAGTATTTTATATACTTAAAAATAATGTATAATATCAGATAAAGAAATTTAAGCAGAGGGAGGGGGCATAAGGGGGATAAATGGTAATGGAAAAATACAATAAAAAATAAATACATAAAAAGAAATTTAACAATTAATTTTTTATTTTGGGAAATATTTTTCTATGGTAATGTTGCAGAAGGGAAAAAACCCTGCACTTGAAAAGACCACTTGCTTATTAGCAAAGGAATAGTAACATATTTGTATAAAAACATGGAAGTATAAATATTAAAAAATTAATTTAGCCTTAAAGATAAATTTAGACTAAATAATCTATAATAATACTATTTTATAAGGTAATATTATTTCTTAAAAAAACACTTTGATTTGTCTTAAATGATAGAGTTATGGCATTTACCTCCCATGACAGTCTTGCCTAGATTTACAATTTTGGTTCTATATACAGAGTACTTTTGGAAAGCACATCTCAAATTCAAACTGAACCTTTTGTGCTTTCTAATTATTAATGATGATTATTCAGGAATGAGTACTAAGTTTATGGATTGTCTTGCTTCCTTGCTCTTCTTTCTTCTTGCCCTGTTTTTCCGTTACTTCTTTAAAACTTCACTGAGGGGCTCAGGAAAATATAAGATAAAATTTCAGTTTATTTTTTATTAAAACATGTGTTAAGAGATTTTCTTGAGAAGGAAATTTAACTTCCTGGCCCAAAATAAGGATCCTAAATAAAAGATTTTGACTAGCTATGTTTAATCTCATTTTAGCTGTCATAAGAAATCAAAAAGTATATGTCATTAAAGACTTGCTATTTCCGTGGGTGTGTTTGTGTGTGTGTGTGTGACGGAGAGATAAGTAATACTTTTCCCAATATGATTTTTGGGAAGAAGGTGAAATTTTACTGAACCTCGAAAAGCAAGACCCAAAAAGTGTGCAAAATCCTAAAACAAACATGAAGTACAGTCTCACAAGGAAGATACAAATTTAGGAAAACTTGGCAGTAAATACTCTTTTCTTTTTTAATTGACATATAATTACAAAGAAGTATGGAGATACCTCAAAAAATTAAAAGTGGATCTGCCTTTTGACCCAGTGATCCTATTTCCGGGAAGATATCCGGAAGAACCCAAAACACTAATTCAAAAGAACACAAGCACCCCTTTGTTCACTGCAGTGTTACATACAATCACAAAGACAGGGAAGCAGCCCAAGCGTCCATCAGGTGAGTGGATAAAACAACTATGGGACATTTACACAATGGAATAGTACTCAGCCATAAAAAAGAAGAAAATTTTACCCTTTGTGATAGTATGGATGGACCTGGAGAACATTATGCTAAGTGAAATAAACCAGTCAGAGAAAGACAAATACCATATGATTTCACTCTTATGTGCAATCTAATGAACAAGCTGAAATAATAAGCAAAATACAGACAGACTCACAGATAGAGAGCAGGCTGACAGCTAAGGGCGTAGGGGGAGGTTAAGTGGTAGAGGGATCGAGCAAAAAGGAAAAATGACTCATGGACATGGACAACAGTGGGGTGATTGCAACAGGAGAAGGAAATAAGAGCACTAAATGGTAACAGAAAAAAAACCCATAAGAATATAATAATCTGAAAAAAAGACATAATTAACATATAATGCTATATTAGTCTTAGGTATGTAACATAATAATTCCATATTTGTATATATTGTGAGATAATCCCTACAATGCATCTAGTTAACATCATCACCATAGTTATAAATTTCTTTCTTTCTTTTTTTTTTGCAATGAGAACTTTTAAAGATCTATTCTCTTCTCAACTTTCAAATACAGTATTGTTAACTATAGTCACCAGGCTATACATTACATCATCACAAATTATTTATTTTACAATTGGAAGTTTGTACCTTTTAACAGCCCCCCCACTTCACCCATTCTGCCCACCTCTTGCCCCCCCTCTGGTAACCATCCACTGGTTCTGTGAGTTATTTATTTTTTTAAGATTCCACATATAAGTGAGATTATATGATAATTTGTCTTTCTCTTATTTTATTTAGCATGATGTCCTCAAGGCAGTGAAAAACTTAATGTTTCATTAGCAGTTATCCCTTATTCTTGATATTTTATGCATTATTATTTTCTATCTTAATTAGAACTATTGAATTAATAGAATAGAATTGGGCTGTTTTAACTGTATTGTTGAGATTTTAAATTACTGAATGGGGAATTAAGCAGAACAGAGAGATTTTACACTATTTATACCCCAAACAGTCACATATTAACCAATATAAAGTTTGCTTAAACAGAAAACATTTAAATAAACACCTCTATTTTAATATAAAATAAATGAACATAAAATTAGTTAACTATTCAGTACTAAATTAATCAAGTGTGACTGTTAAAATATTGTAAAAAAAAGAAATCCCCCAATTTACAACAAACAATTTCTGTGCCATTTAGATTTTGAAATATTAAGACTAACTCAACATAACGATTTAAAGTCCCTATAAAGCACTGGCAGTATTCTGGGCACTAAATATGTTCTATCATTAAAATATTAAAAGAAAATTACTATACCTAGATCCCACTGCGCCATCTCCAGAGTCTTGGCTTCCAGCTTCACTTGGTGTGCTCACAGATTTGGAGGATGGAGACATAGGAGGAGGGACTAAATAGTGAAATAGACAGGTATCCTCTGTTACTATACGGAGAGGTTGCTCTGCTTATGACGTTTCAAAGTAATTTAACATGAAGTAATTAACAAAAAAGAAAAATAATGGCAAGACACAAAACAAAAATACATGAATGAAAATGAACAGTAGAAAGAAAAGGAAAAAGACAAAGTTAACAATGCATGCTGACAATTCATGCAATTTCTCCAGCAAAATGCATTTGGGCTTTACATTAAAAAAAGAAAAGCAAGGTTATAGAAGGATGCAACTTCATTTCAGCCAACACCAAATGTGGGCACTAATTTTCAAAGGAGAGCATTCCTTCTCCCCTTTCTAACTTCTCACTTTTAAGATCACCAGATTATAAATAATATTTAGAATTGTTTTAAAATCAAAACTCTAAAATATGCTTCTAAAGTCATTAACTCTTGTTTTCTGAAACTTTTTAAACATTATTTTTTGTCTTTTTTTCTTTCAAAAATGTCTTAAATGACTTAATTTTTGCCCTTCCCCCATCAAAAAATAAAGGCCAATTTAGAGAAATGACTTGCTAAAGGAATGGCTCCTTTAAAATGTCCATTAGTTTCCAGCAATTTGGGTGAAAAATGCAAACAGGCCATAAAACAGCATGCCTTCTAGACATGATGCATAACATAAAGTGATTCATGCAACTTAAACAAGGCAAGACTTATGGTAACTTCCTTACCCCAGTATTCAGAAAAAACTGAAGTGTACAGACAAAGATACAGACACCCAAAATATTCTTAATCCCTTCTTATAGAAAAATACACATTTTTTCATAGTATATAAAACAAACAGCAAATGCTTTCCCCTAAACTGTCAGTTACAACATTATATACCAACAGCTGAGCGTGCATATTTCATGCTATTACATTTGTAAAACTTTTTCATTACCATTGCAGGGAGTATAGGAGGATCATCACTGCCATCTTCTGGTTAAAATTTACCATAATTGTCCCCAATCCCAAACATTTTTAAAATAATTTTTCACTGTACAATATTAAGTGACTAATACATTTTATGTTGAGTTGCAAGTCCTTCTTTTACTAGTCTATTGAAAAGAAGGTAAGTTCCCAGTTATGTAGGAACTAAAGAAATATGTATTGAATTAAAGTCTATGTTTTTGGAATAGTCACTTTCACTGCACCCTTAAAATTATGTTCAAATATTTATACATGCTGCTGTAGAAACAGTGGCTTTACTAATCTAACAAATGTACAAGTTTAGTATGACGAATTACATCTTAAACATAGGCGTACAACTGATCATCCTATCTTTTCAGAGGCAAATTCTATTGGTAACAAGTAAGATTAGCAGAAAAAATCATAGCTACTATGTTTGTTTCCTGAGACAGTGATTATTACTTAAATTCTAAAGGACTATAAAACATAATCACATGTTTCTAATTTTGTGATTAAGTCTCTCAGAAACAATGATAAAACTAATTGGCTTCATATAGTTCACATGCTGATGGCACTGTGCTAGGTGCTGCATATACGAGTAACTCAAAGCAGCTAAAAATGACTTGTATCTGAAATAAAAGAACATTAATATCCCTTAACTTCTCTTATGTTACATTTCCTCATCTTTTGTCCATCTCTCACTACGAGGCTTCCTCTAGGCTAAGATCCAAATGGAGAGGAATAAAGTGTAATATCTAACAGTGGTTTGCCATTATAAGCACAAATAAATGTTTATTAAATCATAGTGAGGCAACATGTTTTGATATTAAAGGTTTTCAAAGAAGAAATTTTGTATTCCTTAAATTACATACTTCATGCTTAGGAAAATAATTTTTCTAAGCAACATATTAGAAAGATTGAAGGAAAACAGTAATATTACTCTCAATTATTTGTGATAAACTATAAAAAAAATATAAAATTCTTTTCCGGGTTAATATGTTTTTCCCCTTCCTAGTGACTTCAAGTATCCATGACTCCACTCAGCAAATTTAACAACTATATTGAAAAAAGAAAGTTACCTCAAATTCTTTATGGAAACATGTTAAACAATAATTATACATACATAAATAAATACACTAACTTAGCCAATTCTGAAATAAAGGTTTCAGAAATTAAAAATAAATCACAAGGATAATGCTACCAAATTATGTTTCTCAGCCAGAAGCAAAATAAATCACCATAACTTTAAATTTGTAATTAGATAAAAATCTCCATCCCAGCACTATATTCTCTCTTGGAAAAAAAATATATTTTTATACACACACACACACACACACACACACACACACACACACACAAGCCAGCTGACAAATAGGACTTATTAAGGACTTGAAGTTATTATCTGGCCTATCAACTTCATCTTGCAGCAATAAATAATGTATACTACAAAGGGACAAATCTAAAAAAAGTTAGTTTTACTATCAGTGAAAAAGGAGGAATGTTAAAAGGAAAAAAGGGAATGGTAGCTTTATTTGCTGGCTACCATATTTTAACCCAATTAGTCTGGAAAAATCAAAGAGTATAGTAATTGCACAGTAAGGCAATGCCACCATACTCCCAGGCTCCAACGAATGACCCCTAAGAACAAATGAAAGCATGCATTCAGGGAGATTAAAAGAAAAACAAAAGCTAAACAACTCATTGCCTTTCAGAAAAGACTCAATTCTAGAATTCATTTTTAAAGATGGGTTAAGAGTCCAATCAGCTTTGAAAATAACATAAACTAATAATAATTTGCTTTTGCCACATATTTGAGAAATGGTTTGCTTAATAAGAGTGATTCAATCAGATCACCTTACTACACAGTTCTGTCTATGAAATAGCCTAAAATAAACTTTTAAACGGTAGAAAATAAAGACTTAATATTGACATATGTGAGTATGTAAATGAATTTAAACTTCTCCAAAGTTTAGAGCAAAGACACCTATTTCCTTCTTTGAGAACTGACAGAGAAATAAGAAGTAAACTGAAAACCAAATCTACACCATCGCATACACTGGTCATATAAATATTAATACTGAAAGGCTGTGATTCTAATTCTCTAGTGAAAAAAATCAAAAAGGCCCTTCCAGGGATATAAAATTAACATTGCTGCCTTTTGGCCTGTGAAGAAACAACTAGAATATTCTCAAAGTACAAAGTACCTGGGAATGCACTTAGATTTAATATTAGAAATAAATTTGAGTCAACCACTGAGAACTACACAAAGTCTCAGAGATGAAGGATGGGGCAAAGCCCAATTATTTTTCAAGTAAAAGAAAGGCTGTGGTTAAGAAGGGACTATAGGAGACCCTTCTACATGGTGTGGGCCCAGACAGGACCCACACCCATGGATAGGTTCTCCCATGGGAAATCAGGCCTGCATTGTACCTAGACCACTATGAGACTTGTTTTTGCTAAAACTCTCTCACCCTGAATTGAGGGAGCAAGTGCTTACTGTAACTTTCTAAAGTCTGTGCTAAAACTCCCCAGTATGGAGTGTAACTGGTTCAACCACTTTTCCCTTCGCATTTGCAAATATTTTTCTTCTGTGATGTGATTAGGGGCATCCTCTCCTGTTTTCTGTAAAAGGTAACCACATAAAGCAGACCTGTGCATAGTAAATGAGGACCAACATGTCATGTGCCCAGAAAAGCAATAAAGCCCTGTCAAGGCAAGGGTCAAAGCTTTTTCTCCTCTTGAGAGAGAAGCCATGCTGTCCCTTTTCCTCCACAGGACTCGTTAGTCCGTGTGAATTTATCGTGTCTCATCCACAATGGGGAGGACTCATGAGCCGGGGTCTGCATCAAGGGACTTTTCAGAAGGAAGAATCTAGAAAGATGGACAGTCAGGGAAAGTAAATGCAGGGAATGGAAGTGTTAGTAGAAGAGAGTGATAGGAAAGGAGTGAGCTTCTGATATTGAGGTCTCTTCTAGGATAGTTAGTATTCAAACACAGCCTCTGTTACCATTTCGCCCCCTTGTGGACACAAGCGCTCCTAGCCTGGAATATTAATATTTAAGTAACTTTTTCATTCCTTACTTTTTGTCCTGAAAGCTCTTACTTTAAAACTTAAATCTCTGAAAACTATTAATTTCTCCCTTTTCTATGGCCCCTTCTCCTGATAATGAGGTTTATCCTCCACTAATATGCCCTAAATGTTTCCTTTCCTTTAATCTCTGCAATTTAGAGCATCGGATAAATTTTTTAAAAGAAATCAATAAAAATACAATTTTATAGAATTAAAATATTATAAGGAACTATTAAAATTAGACTAAAATCACTTGAAAAAATGACTTGGTACATGGAAAGCATTCTGTCTAAAAATCTTATTTAAAGTATTCAAAAGTTGCAAGAGGAAGAGAAAAAAGGAAGGAATACTATTTTGACTAGCAAATTGCTTTTGTTTCTTTTTATTTTTTTTTAAAGATTTTATTTATTTCTTTTTAGACAGGGGAAAGGAGAGAGAAAGAGAAGTATCAATGTGTGGTGTCCTCTCACGTGGCCCCCACTGGGGACCTGGCCCACAACCTAGGCATGTGCCCTGACTGGGAATTGAACTGGCAACCTTTTGGTTTGCAGCCCATGCTCAATCCATTGAGCGATGCCAGCCTGGGCTGCTCTTGTTTCTTAATAAAAGAAAATCCAGATAACAAACTATCACATTAATCAATTTACTCTACCCAATTGATAAAGACTCAGGCTACAGATTAAATGACAATATGTTTTGATCTCTTTACAAGATGGATAAAACAGTTACACATACAGAGATTCACTTTATTTTTTCAATCATCGGTGTTTAAGAACTCCACATTTGATACACTAAGTTTTATTTATTTATCTTTAGAGAGAGGGGAAAAGAGGGAGCGAAACATGAGTGTGAGAGAAATACATTGATCTGTTGCCTCTCCCAAGACCCCAACTGGGGACCCTGTTCCTCAACTGAGGCATGTGACCTGACTGGAAATTGAACTGGTGACCTTTCTGTTTGCAGGCCGGCACTCAATCCACTGAGCCACACTAGCCAGGGCTGACACACACTGTTTTGCATACTGTCTAAAATTAACTTTCTTAAGACTCGCCACTTAAATTTAATTTTAAAAAAAAATGAAGCTATAGTGGAAATTTCCTAAATTTTCCTAAATTTTAACAGTAAGATTTTGTTGTTGCTTTTAAAGCAGAATAGCTTTTATTTGGCCTTACCAGCTATAAAGACATTTGACTCATAGCAACTGAACAAACAATGAAGTGTCTAATCTGTGCTGGGCACCAAGGATAAAAATGCAATATGTTATCCCAACTCCCAAGGACCTCTGTCAAAAAGCAGTCACATGACCAAATAAATAAGGATCTACCAGTGAAGAGAAGCTAAGAGGTTTTCTTAACTATATCTTTTTTTAAAAAGCAAATTATTTTGGGGAGAATAAAAAAAAAGAAAAACAAATCCACTTTAATAACAGATTGATGGTTTTTAATAAATATTCTTGAGTATCCTAGCAGTGTTCTTACATAATAAAAATATTTAATAAATTTATTCTGTATTGAAAAGAAGAACAAGTATTCATTTTGGGTCATGATACAAAATGTATTTTTTACTGTGACTTACTGTTAAAAAAGTGTGACAGCCACTGCCTACATGTGTATCCTGTATTTTTCAGGCCTAGATTTAAATAAATAATGGAAAGATTTTTAGGTATTGGCTGAAGAACAAAAGGTGGAAAACCACACAACTCATTTAATGAAGTTAGTATTACCATTATAATAAAACCAGACAAAATACAGTAAAAGGAAAAAAATGAGTCTTTTAAGTATAGATGAAGAATTTCTAAATAAAACACTAACAAATGAATCTAGCAATATATAAGAGAAATAGTATCTCATAACTAAGTTGGGTTTATTCCAGAATATAAGTATGTTTTTATATTAGAAAACATACCAATATAAATCATTATATTAATACATTCAAAGGAAAAAAGCATTATTTTCATCTCAAAATACAAAGAGACCTATGTGTTTATGTAAATATTTTGGTGGTTTTAAAGAATGTCCACAAATTATATGTGAATGTGGGCTGGATTTAGTGACTGTCTTCCAGTGGACAGAATGTGGCACAATGATGCTTTAGGACTTTTAAGGGTAAGTCACAAAAATGATTGTTTCCTCTGGGTTCTTGCTTTCTTAGATTGCTCACTCTAGGAGAACCCAGCTGACATGCTGCAAGGATACTCAAGCAGTTCTGTGGAGCGGCCCACATGGAGAGGAATTAAGCCCTCCCACTAACAACCAACACCAACCTGCCAGTCATGGGAGTGAGGCATCTTGAAAGCAAATCCTCTAGCCCCAAGACTTCAGATGATTACAATCCTAACATCTTGACTTCAACCCCATGGGAGGTCCTGAGCCAGAACCACTCAGCTAAGCAACCATTACATTCCTAACTGGCAGAAACTGTGAAAGACAATAAATGTTTAATATTTTTTAACAAATAATATAAGAAGGAATAGAAAACTCAAATAGACTATAACCATAAAAAACTTGAAATTGCATAAAAACAACAACAAAAAAACAACCCTGTTGTCAACCCCCCCCGGGGGGTGGTCATAATCCTGGGCAGCTTTACAGTTCAATTTTACCAAGTTTTTAAGGAACAGGTAATACCTATATTTTATAAATGGTTCTATTGTATAAAATAATAAAAGGGAACGCTATCCAATTTATTGTAAACCATAACAGAGTGGCCACTGAACATGGACAGTATAAGAATATTATAGGCAAATTTCACTTATGGGTATATATACACAAAAATCCTAAATATTAGCTAATCTATTTTTAAAACATCCATGCGCGCGCGCGCACACACACACACACACACACCCTTGTCTGCCACCCCTTGGAGGTGACTACTAGTAATTAAAGTGAAAAAAGTTAAGCATGTCTCCTGCTTTTCTAACTGAAAATGTAGTTAGAGCAACCAAATAGCCCTATTTGCTGAGGGAAAGCTCCCCTTTGAAGAATGAGACATACAGAACAATGCCATGTATGCATACAAAACACATAGACACCTAGATATATGAAACCCTGAAAAATGTAAACACATGTAGTGCAGATCAAAAAGGTGTATGTTACAAATGCAAAGGCACTTAATGCAGGCCTGGGAAGAAGAATTAAATTGGAGATGGTGTGTAAGGGCAAAACACACAGAGACGGACATATGAACACAACTAAAGAATGATCTGTCAAGAAGTAATGATTGGAGGTGGGCCATAAATTAAGAATTATGAGCAAGTGGATTCAGTGAAACCGATAACCTAAAAAGAACAGAAAGGGAAAAAAATCCTACAGGGGACAAACAAAAGCCAATGGCTCAGGAAAAATGATTATTCAAACACTATACAATTAACAAGCAACTTGGTATTTTTTAAACAAGATAACAGTGTTCTGATTCATTTACTTTTATGCAACATAAAATATACAACATAAGCTTATTAAATAAAGGTGTAAATATTCATGTATTTTGATCTTCACAATCTACCAATAAGGAAAAGGCAAATAAGCTGAAAGAAGTAACAATGAAGCAGACCATGACAGTAACCAGCTTTTCATCTTCACACCTTTTAGATATATCAGCTCTAAGGACAGTTTTGTTGTAGTTTCAAAATAGGTATACAGCAGTTGCTATCTCTGGTGTTTGTTCCCTAAGACTACATGAAATTAGCCTTCAAGCTAACCCTGAAATTCTAGGTCCCTAAACGACAAGAGCCATGTCAAACTAAAATACTATGTAGAAGCACCGAGCTCAAAATTATTTTAAGCAAGCATTTAACGCTTTTTGATAAGTAACTATGTTGTCCTCAGTACCTCTGCTATTTCAGCTTTTTGGTCTAGCACTGCTATCAAAATGAGTCTAGAAGAAGAATGAGACAAAGTCAGATCACTGCCAAAATAATGCACCAATATTATTTCCCTTATTAGCATGGACAGAAAAAGGCTATAAGCTTCTCCTCCCACTCCTGTACCTTTGAAAACTAATCAATTACACCTCTGTCTAACCTACAGAAAGGAATATAGAGTTAAAATTGGGAATCAGCCATCTTTGAGCTTAATACAGTATGGCTCAGAAAACTTGTTCAACAAATGTTTGTTGAAATAAATGACTGATTTAATTATAAAAAGTCAACTGGTAGTTTGTATATGTTAATAAACATAATTAACCTTGCAGTTCTTTTGAACAAACAAAATAACCACATATTAGCACATCTGAAAAAGATAATTTCAAATAAATTATAAGATCAGTAATTTTTAAGATATATGAATAAGAAAAATATGCAAAATATATTGTCAACTCATTCATCTCAGGTACAAATGAGCTGAATAGAATACTTGTTTCTTATAAAGGGATATATTCTTATCCTTACCAATGGGGGATTCTGGAGTTAGTCCCATGCTTTGAAGTAATGCTTCAGCTTCTCTTCTTTTTTTTTCTAGATCTGATTCTTCTTGTACAAGAGCAACGGCTTCCTTCTTCTGATCAGTCTAAATTTTTTAAGTTAAAAACTTAAGTTTACATATAGTATACAGCATTTCTGTTTGCAAAAAGTATTTTGAATACACATTATACTCATTAAATGAAAATCATACCCAAGAAGATTCTAGTAATTCCCCAAATGACATGTACTAAATTGATCCATTTGTATATGTAATCAAAGAGCTCCCACAAAAAAATTTCCTAATATGTAAATTCTAAAAGTATAGTCAACTTCTAGTCATCTACAGAATTAAATTGCTATCCATAGTTAGGAATTGTGAAAATCTCCCCCAGTAGCACAAAAGCTTAGATATAAGTACCACAATGCTATGAAAAAAAAGATACAATTTTTTTTTAGATTCATTCATTCATTTACTTTTAGAGAGGGGAAAGGAGGGAGAAAGAAAGAGAAAGAAACATCAATGTGTGGTTGCTTCTTGTGTGCCCCGTACTGGGGACCTGGCCTGCTACGCAGGCATGTGCCCTGACTGGGAATTGAACTGGCGACCCTTTGGTTCACAGGCCAGCACTACTCAACCCACTGAACCACACCAACCAGGGCAAAAAGATGGAATTTTTTTAAAAACTTTTTATTTATTTATTTTTAGAGAATGGGCAAGGAAGGGAGAGAGAGAGAGAGGGAGAGAAACATTGATGCGCCAGAGAAACGTCAATTGGTTGCCTCTTGCACACCTCCAACAGGGGACCTGGCCTGCAATCCAGGCATGTGACTTGACCTGGAATCAAAAACACCTAACCCATTGAGCCACACGAGTCAGAGCAAGATGGAATTATCTAAAAGGTAAGAAATTTTAACTAAATGGACAATTTAATTTGTTGAAAAAAGTATGAGTACCTCAAACTTCTGTATGAAGTTTTCATTGTATTTATTCAACTTTATGTAAGGATGTGTGTAAGAAATGCATCTGAGAAAAGGTTTTTAAAAATTTTTTAAGTTAAGGTATTATTTTTATGATAAATATGTGGTTGGATTTGGTAAAAATCACTTTTGCATAGTTCTAAACATTTTTTAAATTAAACTCTTGCCAGCTTTTATTTTAGAGATTTATAGTTTTAGCAAAATTCCAGTTAAACTAGATAAGCTTCAAGCCCTGGCTGGTGTGGCTCGGTGGACTGAGTGCCAGACTGCAAACCAAAAGGCCGCTGGTTCGATTCCCAGTCGGGGCACATGCCTGTGTCCCAGGCCAGGTCCCCAGTAGGGGGTGCTCAAGAGGCAACCACACACTGATGTTTCTCTCCCTCTTTTTCTCCCTGCCTCCCCCTCCCTAAAAATAAATAAGAAAAAAATCTTTAAAAAAATTAACTAGATAAGCTTTAATATTTTCAGTCCATCCGAAAGTGAAATCCTTAAGGTGAAATTTAAGCCTTCAAGAGAAAAGTTCTATATATACAGTAGTGTCCCCTTATCTGCTATTTCACTTTCCATGGTTTTCAGTTACCTTTGGTTAACCTTGGTCTGAAAATATTAAATGGAAAATTCTAGAAATGAATAATTTATAAGTTTTAAATTGCATGCCATTCTGAGTAGCATGATGAAATCTTGCACTCTGTCCAGCCTGGGATGTGAATCATCTCTTTGTCCAACATATATGCTAACCACCTGTAAGTCAGTAACCGTTTCGGTTATCAGATCCACTATTATGGTACCGACGTGCCTGTGTTCAAGAAACCCTTACTTTACTTAATAATGTCCCAAAGTGCAAGAGTAGTGATGCTGGCAATCCAGATATGCCAAAGAGAAGCCACAAAGTGCATCCTTTAAGTGAAAAGGTGAAAATTCTCAACTTTAAATAAAGAAAAAGAATTATATGCTGAGGTTGCTAAGATCTACAGTAAGAATGAATATTGTATCTGTGAAATTGTAAAGAAGGAAAAATAAATCTGTGTTAGTTTGCTGAGAGAACACATTCACATAACTTTTATTATAGTATATTATTATAATTCATGCGCTGCATAACATTTCAGTCAACAATAGACCGAATATACAACAGTGGTCTTATAAGATTATAATGGAGCTGAAAAATTCCTACCTTCTAGTGATGTCAGAGTGCAATGCATTAAGCAGGTGGTTGTAGTGATGCTGGTGGAAACAAACCTACTGTGCTATCAGTCTTATAAAAACAGTATAGCACATATAATTATGTATAGTACATAATACTTGATAATAATACATTAATGTTACTGGTTTACATATTACTATACTTATTATTAGAGTGTACTACTTCTACTTATAAAAAATAAGTTTACTGTAAAACAGCATGCATATTATGCTGGCAGCAGCCTCATACATCTCGTTTTCTATGTGTTTACATGTATGTACTGTGCTGATTTAACGACATTTTGTTTTATACAGTAACATGTTGTGCAGGCTTGCATCCTAGGAGCAACAGGCTCTACCATACAGCTGAGGTGGATAGAAGGCTACACTACCTAGGTTTGTGCAAACACCTATGACAGTCACACAAGGACGAATTCGCCCATGACAAATTTCTCAGAACATATTCATGTCATAAAGTGATGCCTAGCTGTATCAGTTGTTGTTGCTATGCCTAATTTATAAATTAAACATTATCATAGGTACATATGTGTAGGAAAAAACGTAATATTTATAGGGTTCGGTACTATCTGGGGTTTCTAGGTTGCCACTAGGGTTCCTGACATTATCCTTCGCAGATGAGGAATACTACCGTATACCTCAAATGCTTAGTTCGACAAGACAACTATTACTCATACAACTGTCTGTAGTGAATTTTGTTAGTCATGACATTCTGTACCATTTTAACTTAAAAAAATTCATCAGAAAATTTCATCAAAATGGCCAAACAGGCTATATTATCAAGTTGACACTTTGTGTAATAACAGATTAGTAGACTCATTGTTTAATACTATTATCTCTTGTAATGTTTCATAAACTTTAGATATATAAATCATGTAATAGATATCCCTTAGAGGCCGCTTATGGTTATCCTTGGAAAATGAAAACCAAATTTGCTCTCAGCAATGAAGGGCTTAAAGCTATAGATAGATACTACTTTGTAATGGCTCTGCTGGTCTGACTCATGCTTCTGCCATGAGCTTTTAAAGAAATAACTAACTTAAACCTCCAAGTCTCTTATAATAATGTATCACAGAAAGGTGCAAAATACACTAGAAAATTCCTCAATTATAGGTATTGACAGCATCATCGCAATGCCACATACAAATTGTATCTTTGATTTTTCTACTACTAATTTTTATTTTTTCCCTAAGAGATTCCTGTAAGTCTTACTATTGTTTAGGCTATCACATCAGAAAACTTGGAACTAATGACACACTTAGAACAAACTATCTTACACTGGCCATTAAAAACATATCTGTGATGAAAGTATAAAAACTTTATCTAGAGAGCTTCCATAGGGATAAATGTACATTTCAATAGAGAAGTAAGATATCTCCAATTCAGGGTCAATAAATATTTGCCATACATGATTAAATGGTGATACCAAAAATCAGAAGATGTAAATACCTGGCCCACCTTTAGGATACAGCAAACCCTTTACCTAGTAAAAGTATTTCAATGACTAACTCACGATAAAGGAGATAAAAACAAATCCCTTAATTAAATAATTTCTTTGCCATCAATACTATCTTGACAAATTATTAGTGGTTCAAACTAGTAAAATATTATTAGCAGTTCATACTAGTAAGCCCAAAATCCAAACTAAGTTATGATACTGTTTATGCCATGTTTTATGAGCAGATGCCCCTTACTTTATATAATAAATGTATTCCTAGAAAACTATTGGGTTGGCCAAAAAGTCTATTATGTTTTTTTTTGGTAAAATGGCTCTAGTAGTGTTTATTTGTCTTTAACTTCATTTGAAATAGTTTTGTTTGATTGTATCATGGCAGCTGTCATATCGGTTTGCATTGAAAAAAAAAAAAAAACCATCAAAACTGGTGAGTTTTTACGCAGCTATTTCAAATTAAAGATGGAAGAAAATATGCAACATTTTCAGCATATTATGGTTTATTATTCCAAGAAAGGTAAAAAAACAACTGAAATGCAAAAATGATCTGTGCAGTGTATGGAGAAGGTGCTACGACTGATGGAACATGTCAAAAGTAATTTGCAAAGTTTCTTAATACTATGGACATTTTGGCCAAATAATTCTTTGCTGTGGGGCTGTCTTATGCATTGGAAGATGTTTAGCAGCACCTCTGGCTTCTACCCACTAGAAGCCAATGGAGGGAGATAGCCCACATACTCAAAATATCCAAATCACTAAAGTTATTGCTGAAATGAAAAATGTGTCTTATTTTACAGAAAAAATGCAACAGACTTTTTGGCCAACCCAATAATTATATAAGTTGAACTTTTATAAATCAAATCTTAGAAATGCATCAATCTACATGAAATATTTTTTATTTAGTAAAAAAACATTTTAATTGATCAATTTTGTAATTTTTAGTACTATCTGGGGTTTCAGGCATCCACCGGGGCCCTTATTTTACAGATAAGAAGGGACTACTGTGCACCTCAAATGCCTATATCGACTAGATACCTATTACTGAAGCTACTGTTTACAGTGAATTTTGTTAGTCATACCCAGTTCATTTAAAGTAAGATTCATCTATAGCAACTCTATTTTACAGTCAAAACCCCTAGATTTTTTTAAACTATTCTGAAAGCTTTACATAAAGGATAAGTAATTGAAATAAAATGCAATTACTTTATATTAAGTTTATTTTTAAAAATCACACATACTTCCTTTTTTTTCCTTTCTTCTTCTTTTCTCTTCTTTTCCTCTCTGATTTGGGCTAACCGTTGCTTCTTACGTTCCAACTCTGCCTTTAATTCACTTTTGTCCGACATGTCTGTGACCTTAAGAAGCATATAATCATATCAATCATCATTACATTGGTAAAAGCAACACTTTTTAAAAATGTCTTCAATATTATAAACAACGGTGTATAGGAAATATTCAGAGCTGAACCTAAAAATGTAAGGACTGAGGTGCAATTAGGTGTAAATATGTGTGTCATTACAGAGATTATCGATCTTTAAAAACAACAGAGCACATTGTTGAGCTGACGTGCATATAGAAATAAAATGTATTAAGGAATTAAAATACAGGGCGAGCTAATGCAAAGAGCAGAAGGGAGGTACAAAAAAAGGAAAAAAAATATGCCTAATTGAGCATAGTACCTAGCACATAGCTCTTCAACGTATAAATGCCCAAATGTAACACAATATCTCTGGCTCTTAAAACAGAGCATATGAGTTGGCATTAAGAACTTTAACTTAGGCTATACGATACAGATCAAATTACCTGAGTTTTCCATTCATTCCCAGAAATTTAATAAAAACAATGTGCAGTCAGACACAAAACTGCTGTAAATTCTAAAAGTGCAACGTAATAGTAATATTTTAACAAGCAAAGCACATAATAACCATCATTTACTATCAAATGTACTTAGTTACAGTAAATACATGTTTAGTCAAAGCCCCTAAACAAAGTCTGACCGGCTTAACTACATAAAGCTGATCGGCCGGCTCATCTTCACAGAAGCCTGAGCTCCGACGACTAACAACGCACATGTTCACTTTTTATCACTCGATGGAAGATGGATCTGGAATTTTGCGCTACCATCTCCGCATTTGGGTACTTTCCAACACAAACGGTGAGGGAAAATGCTGTCAATGCAAGTAGTAATGACTTTTATTTATAAAATGGAGCAAGACGAAAAAGGAGTCACTTCTCCCCTGGGGTCACTACCAAGAGGGCGCGGTTCTGGACTGTGTGTCCGGAGGAGGCGACCAGAGCGCGCTGGACAAGCCTCGAGGCTCTACGAGCCAACTCAGAAGGATCAAGAATGTAAGAGAGTGGACCCGTCTCCCCGGCCTTCCTGAGTCACCGCACCTGGCTCTCCCCGCCTCTCCTTCCCGGAGCCGGCCCGAGCGGCGATGTAAGCAGGAACTCCCAACCGCCCTTTGAGTCCCGATGTGAGATACAGCAGACGGGGGGAGCGGGGGGGAGGCTGCAAGTAAGGACAGTCAACCCACCTACCCACCTGTCAAGTGGCGGGACGGGGAAGAATCCGTCCGCCTGCAACTTCCCGGTAACGTCCCTCTCCTTCACCCACAAGACCAACTGTCGCCGCCACTAGCTCCGAGGCTACCAGAAACACACAAAGAGGGATGGGCGGTGGCTGCTACGGCAAGTGCTTAGGGACAAATGGCTTCAACAGAAAGAGGTCGCTCTCAAAAAGAGAGGGTGGGGCCCTGCTGAGGGGAATTGTAGTCCCTCCGTGATTTGCCTGTGTAAAGCAGAGACCACGAAATGAGACAAAGGAGGCAGTCAGCCCAAGGGCCCGAAGTGTTTTCGCTTTGCCAAAAACTGGAAGACTATTGCTAATACCCTCGCACTCAATAAGCAACCACCGCCCTTGTCATACACGACGGGGGAGAACTACAGGCTCCAGTTCCAAAGGAACCTTGCGTGAGACGAGCGATTCATTCTGGGAATTGTGGTTCATGGTAGTCGCAAGGTATTGTGGGACATGTAGTTTTCTTAGTTTGGGGTTCTCCCTCCCTGAGGCCTTCTTTCTTCCAAATTCCTGTTAGAAACTTTCAGCACTGCTTGTTGATCATAATAAACATGTGTTGAGATACAACAAACTTGTATGCTGTATCTCAAGATTTTTGACTCAGCACTGGTGGAGTTTTAAGAAGGGTTTTCTAGTAGTGAAGCTATACATTGCACTAGATTTTGGTGTAGAACACTTTTTAGGGTATGCAAGGGGAGACTCCCTACAACCTGGAATTTCCTTATAAAAATTGTGTATTTATTCTCACATGTTTAAACTTCAGTCACCTTCAAGTACTCTCCATTTGTTGCAATACACCTACTGAGATGTTTTTTCCACTGCTCAGTTTTTGAACTTGTCAATTTTGATGCCTTTTAGTGCTTCTGCTGTTTTTTTGTTTCACCTCTTCCACATTGGCAAAATGTTTCCCATGGAGGACTCTCTTCAGAGAGGGAAGCAAAAAAAAAAGTTGCTCGGGTGAGACTGGGTAAATAGGCAGGGTCATTCCGTTTTTGGTCAAAAACTGCTGAACACTCAATGTGGTATGGGCAGGTGTGCTCGTGAATCATTATCCATCATGAAATTGGCAAATGCATTGAAAGAGTCTTCAAAGAAATTAACTGAAGCTGAACACGGCCTCATCCAACAATGCCAGCTGGTGCACAGATACAAATGGGTTCCTAGAACACTCACTTATTGGGGGAAGCCTGTACTACATGGGACCCTCCTTCAAAAAGATAATTTTGGGGATTTTTTGGGTACTCTTTCATATATACCAGTTTTTAGGGGAGAAATGCCTTATAGAGGTTTCATGTGGGACCTTAGGAAGAATTTAAAATAAAAAACCTAAATTGTTAAAAGGTACTGTAACCCCATTCTGTCAAAAACTGTGAGAAACTTGGGTAGTAAACACAAAACACAGTGTACAGATGTGTTGTGGAATTGTGTGCCTGAAACCCGTATAATATCATTAACCAGTATCACCCCAATGAATTCAATAAAAAGTGGGGGAAAAGAAAGATACTTGTAAATCTTACTGAATTTTTACTAGTATTTATGGTGTAAACTTGCTTACCTCTGTGTTAAAGTTTTGAAAATTAGCAATCAAAATTTCTAATTCCTATATATATTTTTTTAATCTTCATCTGAGGACATGCTTACTGATTTTAGAGAGAGGGGAAGCAGAGGGGCTGGAGAGAAAGAAACATGGATGTGAGAGAGAAACAGCAATCAGTTGCCTCTTGCACTTGTTCCAACCAGAGATGAAACCTACAACCTAAGCATGTGCCCTGACCAGAAATCAAACACTCGACCTTTTGGTTTATGGATGATGCTCCAACCAACTGAGCCATACTAGCCAGGGCTCTATTTTCTCTTAAATTTCATTGTGTACACACAGACTATTCATTTGGGGCTACAAATAAAATTATTACTCTTGTAAAATAATACTTACAAAATAAATAAATAAGAATATATTAATTTGGAATGGCTGTAAGCTAAGACAAGAACTGGGGAATGAAGATGTAAATAGCAGTGAAATCACATATTTAAATTTAGATCTAGTCCTGAAGATGAGGTGAATCCACTGACAGATTGTAAGTAGGATGATGGTATGATATGATTAGCATATTAAACAATTGACCTTTTCAAGTAGTCTGAGGAAAGACTGGTGTTGTTTTCTTTAGCCCTCAGACTTATTTCCTGCTCCTTGGTGTCAAGCTCTATGCCTGAGGGGATTGATCTCAGCTTCTCTGAGGACTTCCATGTTATTGGGTATAACCAAAGAAAGGCTTAGGCAAAGTTATCAAAAGGCCCGTGGAAAGGGAAATTGGGCATCTCTTCCCCATTCCTTCTCTCCTTTGATGACACATGTCCAGCAGTAACTTCATCTTTCCATGATTATAGCTCCTGTCAGGTGGCCTCTCCTCCATGACCCTACCTTTCACTGGGCTCTGTGAACTTTATTTTCTCCCTTTGTCTCTTCAGCATTTCCTCTGTAGCTAATCTCTAAATGTATTGTCAATTGTGAATTGCTCCCTTACCTGTGCTACTCCTTCTAAACTGATCCTTTCATTAAATTATTTTCATTTTGAACTACTTGGGTAAATTCTGTTTCCTGCCAAGACTCTTATTGATACAACTTAGAAGGAAGGAAGGAAGGAAGGAAGGAAGGAAGGAAGGAAGGAAGGAAGGAAGGAAGAGGCTGGGTAGTCTAGAAGCAGGGAATGAAGTTAGAAGGCTTTTGGATGGAGCCAAAAATTACACATATGTGAGCCAATGCATTCTCAGTGGGAATTAAGAAAAATAGATAAATCGGACAAATGTTAAGATTGTGTAAGACTTTTGTAGCAATAAATCACACTAGGTACCCCCAGTGACCATCCAAAAACATCTAAAAATAGTAGATAAAAATGCAAGATAAAATACCTTCCTTCTTGCTTTAATGAGCTGGCAAGAAAGTAAGGAAAACTTAAGACAAAAGATGGTGGGAACCTAGAGGGCATTTACCTAATTTGATAAATTTTCACAGCTTTATGGGGTCAAATCACAAGAGACAGAGCCCAAGGCCTACTCTAGACTAGAATTTTAAAAAGGAAACCTCTCAATAAATTCTTGCTGTAAGAAATCTACCTTCATTCCTGGAAAATTATCCAACAACTCTCACACCAAGTGGGATAGGAATGAGGAAGCAAATATAAGAATATTCAATCACAAGTGGGCCCTCACAACGACTTTTCAGTCTAAAATTTCAGTATCTGGATGGTTTATAAAAATACAGTCTGAAAATTTGATTTAAAGTTGTCCCAGGCTTCTTATATGCTCAGGTGCCTGGGAGAAGCAATCTTTTTTATAGGAAATCATCCTAATTGCAGGCTTTGAGAAATTTCACATAGATAAATTTCAAGAAATATGAGCTCAAACATCAGAAAACACACAAAGAAAGAAGGCACAAGAAGCAAGAGCCAACCAACCAGAACAACAGATAGCAGAATAAGATCCACACAGACTTCAGATATAGGGATCATCGAACTCAGGATATAAAATAAATATGGTTAACATGTTTAAAAAAATAAAAGAAGGAATGGAAAATGAGACTAAAATAGCAGATTGTAAAAAGAATCAACTGGAACTTATAGAATAATATAGTGTATAAAATTAAAAACTCAAAGATGGGTTTACCCCAGCTACAGAGAGCAGAATAGTACTTGCCTTATACAGCCTTAGACCCTGTACTTCGGAGTCATCACTGGCCTTCAGCCAGCCACAATGAATCTTCATGGCTAAGAATATGGCCAGTTACATGGAGTCTATATTTTCCCTTCTGGATCCTACTCCTGGCCCCATAGACCCTGAAATTCTCAGCTCAAATGGTCCCGAGCCTGCTTCTAGTTCTTCCCCAGGTGTCTCTCCTGAGGGTAGACTGAGCCCCAGGGAGTTACCAAGAAATGGCTCTTGGGGGATTATAGATAGAATTTGGATTTGTAGGTTGGCTGTCTAAATGTGTACACTTGATGTCCCTTACAATGTGACATGGAACCCAGAATAGAAAGAGAGGAGTTATGGGCTTGCAGTTAGGAGTAAGCTGTCTCTGTGCTGCTGTAACAGAGGCCATAGCTGTAGGTATCCAAGAATTTTAAATTCAAACCTGGCCTTCATCAAGACAGGAGGGTGGAATATATTTTATTTATTTCTTTGCTAGCTTGATTTCTAATTTTAAATATATCCACATAGCATGTGGCCTACATTTGTGCTCTTTCCAGAGTCTTAGGAATATTAGGGGCAGGTTAAAAGAGAAAATTTATTGATTAAAAGATAAATTACTTCACTTGAAGTAATTTATTTAGTGTACAGAGACAAAAATATAATACATGAGAAAGATTTAGAAACTTAGAGGATAGGAGGAGAAGGTCTAGCAAGCATCTAATAAAGTTCTGCAAGGAAAGGGGAGAGAAAACAGGGCAGAAGCAATATCTGAAAAGACAATGGGTGAAAATCACCAATCCACATATTAAAGAATTTAAATTAGTTGCTAAAGGGATAAATGAAATCTAGAATTTGACACAGCAAAATGAAACTATGAAATTTAAAAATAATAAAACAACAACAGCAAAGAAAAACACTGTAAACAAGCCAAATGTCCACCAATTGGTGAATGAATAAATTGTAATACATCCATACAATGGAATACTACTCAGCAACAGAGAGGACTGAACTAATCAAATGTGCAGCAGCTTGAGTGAATCTTGAAAACATCATGTTAAGTGAAAGAAACCAAATACAAATGACTGTGTACTATATGATTACATATATATGAAATCCTAGACAAGACAGAACTACAATAACAAAAGGCAAACCAATGGTTTGCTAGGTTTGGGAAGGAGAGAGTGACTAATTGCCAACAGGGCATAAAGGAACCTTTTGGAGTGATGGAGTGTTTTTGATCACCTTCACTTTGTGGTTAAGTTTTGGAATCAGAAAGTGAGACCTCCAATTTTGTTCTTCTTTTTCCAGATTGTTTTGGCTATTTGGAGTCCTTTGAAATTTTATATGAATATTAGCATGGATATTTCTACTTATGCACAAAAGGCCACTGCAGTTTTGGTTGGAATTGTATTGAATTGGTAGATCACTTTGAGGATATTGCATCTTAACAATATTGTCTTTCAATCTATGATCACAGAATATTTTTCCATTTATTTAGTTCTTTAATTTCTTTCAGAGGCCAAGATGGAGACATAGGTGGACACACTGTGCCTCCTCTCACAACCAAGATTAAGGACAACAAAAATATAGAACCAAAAAAACCCCAACCAGAACAGATAGAAAATTGAATTGTACGGAAGTCTAACAACGATTCACCCAGACCGGTAAGAGGGGTGGAGTCAGCAGCCAGCGGAGAGGGGTTGCGGCAGGAAAAGGCAGTGGCTAGTGGTCCCGGGCATGCAGGCAACAGTTGGCACACCCCAGGCTCACAGGCAGTGGTTACTGAGTGCGGAGAGGCAACCAGCAGACCAAGTGAGGTGAACAAGGCAGCTGACCATGGTCACACATTCACGTGTGCAGATAAACCAGGCAAAAATGGGCAGCAGGACGGACTGCACAGCCCAGGGCCTGGGCGCCGGGACATGGAGCCTAGAGGCACCAATTGAAAACACTTGTGGGGATTGAAGTGCTGGGAGAGAATCCCAGCCTCACAGGATAGTTTGTTAGAGAGACCCACAGAGTCCTAGAATGTGCAAAGGCTCACCCACATGGAAATCAGCACCAGAAGGGCCCAGTTTGCTTGGGGAAAGTGGCGGAGGGGACAGGAATCCAAGAGAGAGTGGAGCAAGTGCCATTGTTCCCTCTTGGACCCCACACCCACATATAGTGTCACCACTCTGCTACTGGGTTGCCCCATCCTGGTGAACACCTAAGGCTCCACCCCTCACTACGTAACAGCCTCAACCAGACCAAAACAAAATAAAACAAAACAAAACCCAAAACCAAAAATGGCTCAAATGGGAGAACAGATCAAAGCCCCAGAGCTAATTCATCTAAGCAACCAAGAGATAGCTAACCTATCAGATGCACAGCTCAAAGCACTGGTAGCCAACCTATCAGATGCACAGTTCAAAGCACTGGTGATTAGGAAGCTCACAGAATTGGTTGATTTTGGTTGCAAATTAGATGAACAAATGAAGGCTACAATAAGTGAAATGAAGAAAAACGCACAGGGAACCAATAGTGATGGGAAGAAAACTGGGACTCAAATCAATGGAGTGGGCCAGAAGGAAGAAACAAACAACCAAACAGAAAATAATGAAGAAACAAGAATTGAAAAAAATGAGGAGGGGCTTAGGAACCTCCAGGACATCTTTAAACGTCCCAACATCTGAATTATAGGGGTACCAGAAGGGCAAGAGGAAGAGCAACAAGTAGAAAACTTATTTGAACAAATAATAAAGGAGAACTTCCCCAATCTGGCAAAGGAAATAGACTTCCAGGAAGTCCAGGAAGCTCAGAGAGTCCCAAAGAAGGTGGACCCAAGGAGGAACACACCAAGGCACATCATCATTACATTAGCCAAGGTTAAAATGAAGGAGAGAATTCTAGAAGCAGCAAGGGATAAGGGCACAGTCACCTACAAAGGAGTTCCCATCAGACTGTCAGCTGATTTCTCAGAAGAGACCTTACAGGCAAGAAGGGGCTGGAAAGGGGTATTCCAAGTCATGAAAGTCAAGGACTTACATCCAAGATTGCTCTATCCAGCAAAGCTGTCATTTAGAAGGGAAGGGAAGATAAAGTGCTTCTCAGATAAGGTCAAGTTAAAGGAGTTCATCATCACCAAGCCCTTATTCTATGAATGTTAAAGGGACTTATCTAAGAAAAAGAAGATAAAAAACAGGACAGTTAAAAGACAGCAAACTCACAGATATTAACAACCACACTGAAACAAAAGCAAACTAAGCAAACGACTAGAACAGGAGCAGAAACACAGAAATGGAGATCACATGGAGGGTTAGCAACAGGGGAGTGGGAGGAGGAGAGGGGGGAAAAGGTACAGAGAATAAGTAGCATAGAAGATGGGTAGAATATAGACAGGGGGAGGGCAAGAATAATGTGGGAAAAGTAGAAGCTAAAGAACTTATGACACATGGACATGAACTAAAGGGGAGAATGTGGGTGGGAGGGGGTGTGCAGGGTGGAGGGGAATGATGGGAGAGAAATGGGATTACTGTAATAGCATAATCAATAAAATATAATAAAAAAAGAAAATACGCAAGCAAGAGTAAGTGGAGTGAAATATTTATAAAGTGTTGAAAGAAAAAAACCCCACGAACCTAGAATTCTATATTGAGCAAAATAATTCTTTAAAAATAAAGGAGAAATAAAGACTTACTCAATCAAAACAAAATTTCTTTCAGTAGAACTCCTTTTTAGCAATTTTTTCCTATTTTTTGTGTACAAGCCTTGCTCTCCTTGGCTCAATTTTACCTAATATTTAATTCCTTTTGATGCTGTTGAAAATGTAATTGGTTTTTTTAATATCTGTTTTGGGTTGTTCTTTGTTAGTGTATTAAAAAACAGAATTTTGTGTATTAATGTTTTTAAAATTAATTTGAGAGAGACAGAAAGGAATAGAGACATTGATTAGTTTTTTTACTTATTTATGCATTCTTTGGTTGCTTCTTGTATGTGCCCTGACCAGGGATCAAACCTGCAACCTTGGCATATCAGGATGATGTTCTAACCAACTGAGATACCTGGCCAGGACCTGTGTACTCACCTTGATTACTGTAACTTTGCTGGATTCATTTATTTGTTCTAACAGCTTTTTGTGTTTGTGTATGAATTCTTTAGGATTTTCTGTATACAAGATAATGTCACCTGTAAATAGAGATAGTTTTACTTCTTTTTGTGTAATTTGCATGCATTTTGTATCCTTCTCTTTTGTATCCTTGTCTAAATTTCTCTGGCTAGAATTTCCAGTGCAATGCTGAATGAAAGTGATGAAAGAAAGCACCCTTGCCTTGTTCCTGATCAGTCTTAAAACTACCACTGCTTTTTAAAAAGGTCAGAATATCTCTTCCCTTTATTCGCAACCTCTCTAAGATCATAGGTGGCCTCTCTTCCATTATTTGACCCTCCTCACACAGGGACTATTGTCGGCTCTGGGTGCCAGGGACTGAAGACTGATGCTTTCAGGCAGGGAGCTGAAAGTGGTGTGGGGAAGATCTAGATATTGGTTGGAATTTCCATCCATTTAGTGGGAAATAAAGTGTATGTGAAAACTAGTTTCTGTCTCTTAGTGTCCTGAAATTTCCATCTCATTGTGGTTAAAGAATTACTGGCTGTTTTTCAAATCCTAAAATCTGATTAAGTAAATAAAGGTACAGCCATAGAATGCAGTACCATTAAAATTAGCATGGGAATTCTTGATGTGCTGATGGCAAATGACCTCCAATATAATTTACAATAAAAACCCCCTAAATACAGAATAATTTGCATAGAATGATTCCATGTGTGCTAAAAAATGAAACATATACATGTGTATACTATTTTTGCACAGACACACAAGAAGTGAGTAATAATGAATATCTCTCTAGAAGGGGATTAGATGTTTTAGAACCTAGGGTAAAATGAAGATTGTGTGTTTGTGTGTATATATATGTAACAAAAAAATCCAGGCTTTTGTTTTGTTTCCTTTTTTACACTTTAAAAAACCCATTGTCAGCATTGATTAGAAAGACTATAATGGTTGAAGAAAGGTCAGTACTCCAGCTATTACTTAGTTCAGACCACTATGTCATTCCTAAATCCACAGGATTGAGGAGGAGTTAGAGTGAGCATTAGTGCTGAAAGGGTTTTTTGTTTTAGGGTGGGGTGGGGAGGGAAGTTGGGGGAATTTGCATTTTAAATTTCAGAATGGTTTGTAAGAGAGGATAGAAAGAGATAAATTTTGCATTTGTTGAACAAATTCATATCTAGAATTACACTTGAACTCAACTATGCGAACTTATGGAAAGTTTTTTTGAGAAATATATTGAACATACTGTGGGATTTCTTTTACATGGCATTTTAAAGCAGGCAAAATGACACTGATGATATAAGACAGAGCACTGCCATTGAGGTACAGGATGGAGCGGGACATGGGAAGGTGTCTGGGGTGTTGGGAATGTTCCACATCTTGATATGAGCTGGGGCTACACAAATTTATATAGTCTGCAGACAGCTCATTACAGAATTGTAAGTTGTAAAGTTGTATGCAGTTTACAGATTTATATAATCTGTGAAAAATTCTATCTTTAAGAAGGGTCCTCTGAATGCACGGCAAGGTGGCAGATAGAGGACCAGGCCATCCCACATTTGCATGTGAATAAATCTGGAGGAACAACTGGGGAGTGAGACAGACCACACAACCCAGGGTTTCAGCACAGGGAAATAAAGCCCCAAAACCTCTGGCTATTAAAACCTGTGGGAATTGCCACCGTGGGAGAAACTCCCAGCCTCACAAGAGAGTTCATTGGAGAGACCACAGGGTCCTAGAACATACACAAGCCCACCCGCCAGGGAATCAGCAGCAGAAGGCCCCAATTTGCTTGTGGGTACTGAGGGAAGTGACTGAAAGCTAGCTGAGAGTTGAGTAAGCAGCATTGTTCCCTCTCAGACCCCTCCCCCACTGACAGCACCACACTGAAGCAACCTGGGTTGCCCTGCCCTGGCAAATACATAAGCCTCTGACCCTTACTATGTAACAGGTGCACCAAGACTAAAACTATGGCCCAAATGAAAGAGCATATCAAAGCTCCAGAAAAAATACAACTAAACGACAAAAAGATAGTCAACCTATCAGATGCAGAATTCAAAACACTGGTAATCAGGATGCTTACGGAAATGGTGGACTGTGGTTGCAAAATAGAGGAAAAAGTGAAGGCTATGAAAAGTGAAATAAAGGAAAATAAACAGGGAACCAACAGTGATGGGAAGGAAACTGAGACTCAAATCAACAGTTTAGAGAAGGAAGATATAAACATTCAACCAGCACCGAATGAAGAAACAAGAATTCAAAAAAATGAGGAGAGGCTTAGGAACCTCAGGGACAACTTTAAATGTTCCAACATCCAAATCATAGGGGTGCCAGAAGGAGGACAGGAGAAGAAATTGAAAACTTAGTTGAAAAAAATAATGAAGGAGAACTTCCCCAATCTGGCAAAGGAAATAGACTTCCAGGAAGTCCAGGAAGCTCAGAGAGTCCCAAACAAGTTGGACCCAAGGAGGAACACACCAAGGCACATCATAATTACATTACTTCAGATTAAAGATAAGGAGAGAATCTTAAAAGCAGCAAAAGGAGACAATTACCTACAAAGGAGTTCCCATAAGACTGTAGAAGAAAAGTCAACTAGGACAAAGTAACCCAGAAGAAGGACCGGGAACTGAGAAAGAGTTTTGTTTAGGTTACTTAGAAACCTCAAAACCATAGGGTTTCGGTTAGGTAGTCATAATTTCTGCTTTGGCTTCTGTACACCCAGCTTCCGATAAGGACACCTCAAGGCTAGAGTTATTTTCGCGTCAGCTTCTGTACCTCCTGCTTTTGCCACATAGGATAGGGCATCCGGAGAGCAATAAAAGCCCTGCTCAGCCAAGGTTCAGGGCCCAGAATTTGGAGACTGCCTCCTCTGGGTCCGAGTGTGTAATAAAGCCTCACTCCGTCACCCTGAATCGCACCAGAGTCATTATTTTCCGAATTATTTTCCATAACAAGACTATTGGCTGATTTCTGAAAAGAAGGCTTGCAGCCAAGAGGGGCTGGAAAGAAGTATTTGAAGTCATGAAAGGGAAGAACCTACATCCAAGATTACTCTATCCAGCAAAGCTATCATTTAAAATGGAAGGGCAGATAAAGTGCTTCCAGACAAGGGAAAGCTAATAGAATTCATCATCACTGAGCCCTTATTATATGAAATGTAAAAGGGATTTATCTAAGAAAAAGAAGCAGACCAAAACTATGAAAAGTAAAATGACAACAAACTTACAACTGTCAACAAATAAACCTAAAAAACAAAAACAAACTAAGCAAACAAGTAGAACAGGAACAGAATCACAGAAATGGAGATCACATGGAGGGTAATCAGTGGGGAGGGGGATGGGGAGAATAGGGGGAAAGGGTACAGGGAATAAGAAGCATAAATGGTAGGTAAAAAATAGGGGGAGGTTAAGAATAGTATGGGAAATGGAGAAGCCAAAGAACTTACATGTATGACCCATGGACATGAACTAAGGGTGGGGGAATGCTGGTGGGGGGCTGTTGCAGGGCGGAGGGGAATAAAGGGGAGAAAAAATGGGACAACTACAATAGCATAATCAATAAAATATATTAAAAATAAATTTAAAAAGAAGGGTCCTCTTTACTATATATATGTTACAGTCAATTAAGAAGTTATGAAAAAGTAACATGTTAAACTGTGGCACTTAAACAAATAAGCAAACACACAAACCATCAGAAAGATGTAGCACACACCCAAATAGGAAGAAGAAGGAATGTGAAAGGGTTAGAAATGTGTTCTGTTACCCAGTGAACCAGGCATCTCAAAATATTGAAGGGACTCCAGTGAGGTTTCCCAAGTAGTCAACTCTTGCATTTATAACTGTTTGTTGAAAGTTTTGTGATATACAGCTTCACCATTCAAAGTTTACAGTGAGGTTATGTTGTAAAAAAGAAATAGCTGCATTTGTGATGAAATTTTCTGGTACTACATTTTTAGTATTCTTTTGTAAATGTCACTTGTTTGGTTATAACTTTGCAAAATGAAGTGTACTAAAATTCACAGGTACACATTCCTGTGAATTTTTTATATACAGGAGCATATAAAGAGCATACATCCTAGCATCATTTCATAAATATTGCAGCTCTACTATTTTTTCTACATGTTAATCAGTGGTCCTCTAAGATTTTACTTTGGTTGCCTAATTTCCTGAGGTTTTCACCACCTTGCCTCTGTGGCCTTGAGATTGCTCATTTTTTGCATGTTAATATCTCTTTCCAAGTCATTGGTATTTTTAATTTTTTAAAAATACCTCTCTCTCACCTTCAGGAAATGTACTTGACCATGTCTTTTAGGAGCATTGGCACAACTATTTCCTTCTAACTTTGGGAGCTATCTTAACTTTCCCATTTCTTTTCATGCCTAAGAGAAGTTCTTTAAGAAACTGTCTTCATCCAGGGGAATGCTCGTAGGCTGAGCAGCAAATCTCCCCTCATAATTTAACAGCATTATTTTCTATTACCCTTACTATTGTTCTAGTCTGTATTTTTTCCCTTTGGAGTGTTTGCTGCATTGTTAACTTAATATACCTTTTTTTTTTCATTATTTTCTCTGCTTGTCTTGATGCACATATTTTCTCTCTTAGTGTCAAAATAAGGTGATGGTAAATTATGAGTCCCTTCTGAGCTAAGGATACTTTTGTAATCTGGTAACCTTTGGCAGGAAGCACATATCCTAGTGAATGATGGAGCACTTAAGAGTGATTCACCACTGAGCATTACAGAAAATAGGCTGAGGGTTCAAAAATTCAAGGCAAGTTCCTTTTCCTCAGCATGGTGTCTATACTGTGCTCTCACTTTTCTACCCCCTATTATGTGGTTAAGAGAGAGGAGATAATGACAGCTTCTTAAAGTTACCTATAATGCACTCACAACTCTTTAGGTGTAATGGTTTTAAAAGGTAGAATGAAAACACAGTGAGGAGATCAACACAAAAGGAATCCTTCCCTGATAGAGACGGCGGGGCCTGTGCACCTAGTGATACACACATACAACCCCCATTAACTGTAATCAGAATTATGAGTGTCCCATTAAAGGAGTATACACCCCCAAATGTGGCAGGGAGATACTCTTCCCCCAGACTTTCTTGTATTGATTTAGTGTCTTACGGCAGAATCAAATCTTGAGTCATTTTTCAAAAGTTATTCTTGGGTATTCTATACATTGTTTTTCAAATGTAAGGGTAGAAAACAACAATTACTAACTGGCAGATTTGGAAACAATCACAAACCCTCTGCAAACCAAAATCAGACACAGATTGATTAATTTTTCAGGTTAGAAGCATTGATTTGTAATGTTCCTCTTTGAATAAATATTTATTCAACATTTGACCTTACTGACTTTAGGCAAATTTCAGGGTGGTTAAGACTTTCTACATTAGCATGGAAATAAGCTTCTAATTACACAGAACTGTTGATTAACAACATGTACAGATATGCATAATGGGAAAAGAACTATGGTTTTCTCAGTGATCTTTCCAGCTATACATGAATATAGATCTTGATCACTGGCAGGTGCTTAGCTTTTAAAATGTTGCCTGTGTGTATGTATGATATATATATACACACACAAAGAGAGAGACAGAAATATTTGCACAATGTAACACTATCTTGAGCTTCTGGAGATACTATAGGCACCTCAAATTCAATGTGTCCAAAACTGACCTGTCATATTTCCCAGCAAGCCTGCTTCTCCCTAGTTCCCAATCTCACTGAATGAAACCATCATTCCTTCAGACATCCAAGCTGGAGTCTTGCAAAGTTATTCTTTTTAGATTCCATATCTCCCACTTCTATTCGATCTACTAAATATTTTCTGGAGGCAACAGAAAGACATCTGTGGTGCTAAGTGGAAAGGTTGCAGCAAGCGTGACTCCAGCTAGCATTAGATTCAGGCAGATGGTCATGAGAGAAGCATGGCCACAGACAATGAGGATCCAGCCACAGGGACTAACGATGCTCGGTTTCAGCCAAGAGAGCCCAGGGTCAAAGAACTGGTAGGTTAGGGGGGAATTAGGCAGAGGTGAGGGAAGCCAGGGGTGGAGACATAAGGCTGGGTGTGTGTTCCTAGAATTGGGACGGCAGGCAGGGACTTGGTCACACATGCCACCCCCCTCAAGAGTCCAGTGCCAGAAGACAAAGGTAAGAGCTGGATCAGCACTGAGGGTGACTTGAGGCAGAGCCACAAGCTGTGGTTCTGTAGTCAAATTTCCCTGGTCTTGGAGCCATGTTAACCTCAGAAGCTAGAATCTATTCTAGGATGAAGGGGCAGGTGAGGTTAGATGGTTCCAACTGTGAGCTTCTAGGACTGACTCTGGGGCCAGGAGGTCATCACATCAGCTGTCACTGGGTGCCATCTGTAACTGTCTCACTAACAGCCCCCTCTCACTTTAACTTACTGCCTAAGACACTCTCCACTAAGTAATCCCACAATTTCTAAAGACTTGGCTGTTCTCAAGTGTATTCTAGATTATTAAGGTACTAGAGTAAAGACAGTAAATTGAAGGGGGTGCAGGCCTGATGCAGTCACCAGCCCACAGTGTCTGCGTTGTTATGGATGAGATACGAGACAAAATCACATGGACCAAGTCCTGTGGAGGAAAAGGGATGGTACGGACACTCTCTCAGGGGGAGAGCGCGCTGACCCTTACCTTGACAGGCTTTTATTGGCTTTCTAATAGCACACATCAAAGAAGGTTTTCATTCATTATGTTTAGGTTTGCTTTAGGTAATTACTTTTTACAGATAGCAACAGAAGGGATGTTACTGATTACTTCTAACAGATTAACAAGGAAAAAATGTTGCTAATGGAAGGGAAAGGTAAGAGTAATAGGTCTGGTTACACTTCAGTCCTTGGGAGAATTAGCACAGACTTCAGGAAGTTACTTTAAAGATGATGCAGTAAGCATTTGCTGCCTAAACTCAGGGTGAGGGAGTTTTAGCAAGAGCAAGTCACAAAACAGCCTAATTATAACGCAGGCCTGATTTCCCATGGGAGAACTGATCCATGGGTTTGGCTCCTGTGTGCCACAACGCACCTATTGTTTTTTTTAATGGGGTTGAGCTACAATTGCCATTGCCAGGCAGATCGGTTTCCCACACAGGCCCCCACCACAACCTTGCTTGGCTACCCCAAGCAAAATTGGACCCCCATCCCTGAGAACAGTCCCTAGCCCATGGTGGGCACTCAAGAAATAGCCATTGAATTTTAATCAATTATAATGTAATTACAGTGGTTCTCGTTGTTTTGGACCTCACAGATTTATAATTCTAATAGTTTGGACATCACAAACTGTCATCTTCCTTTTCATGTTGTAACAAAATAAACAAGTAAAATTAGAAGTGATGCCCAATATATTGTTTTCAAGCAGCTCTGCAATAAAACATTTGGCTTAAACTCAGTGAATGTACTACTTATGATTATTTTTGGCATTCAGAGGACTCAATAGAAATCACAGAAAAATAGTAGTACACTAGGAAATAAAGAGACAAAGACAGTCAATACACAGTCAACAATTACAACTACAAATGACTAGTATGTGTGAAAATGTTTAATCTCTAGTAGTAAAGATGTGCAAACTTAAATAAGGAATTATAGTTATATAATTATCAAGTCAGAAAGAATTTAAAATTCTTAGGCTCTCATTAAGAGTACAAATTGTTACAGTTTTTAGGAAAATAACTTCTGGTGCTGGAAAAAAATGTTCACATCATTAAACAGTTTGTTCAAAACCCAAGGGTCCAATCTAAAAACTAATTTTAAAAAGAATATTTGCCAAGCCCTGATTGGTGTAGCTCAGTTGGTTGAAGGTTATCCTGCAAAGCAAAAGGTCACCAGTTTGATTACTGGTCAGGGCACATACCTGAGGTGCAGGTTCTGTCCCCATTTGGGGCTGTACAAGAGGCAACAGATAAATGTTTCTCACATCCACATTTCTTTCCCTCTCTTTCTCCCTTCCTTCCAAAATTAGGTTGCATTATAAATGTGTGATGTTTCTCTTCAAATGACAAATGAGACAAAGTGGACAGAACAGGGAATTCATTTTTCTTTCTTCCTCTAACTACATTCCACAAACCACAGGAATTTGCAACCAGTGACAGGCCAGAAAAGGAATGTCTTTTAAAAAAAAAAACTTTTAAATTTTATTGTTGTTCAAGTACAGTTTTCTGCCTCCCCCCCCTCCGCCACCCAGCCATCCCCACCTCCCTCCCCTGATTGCATCTGCCCTTAGTTTTGTCCATGTGTCCTTTATAGTTGTTCCTGAAAACCCTTCACACTTTCCCCCCATTATTCCACTCCCCTCTCCCCTCTGGTTACTGTCCATAACCAGACATTCTCAATTTCAATGTTCTCAATTTCAATGGCTCTGGTTATATTGTGCTTGCTTGTTTGTTTTGTTGATTAGATTCCAGTTAAAGGTGAGATCATATGGTATTTATCTTTCACTGACTGGCTTATTTCACTTAGCATAATGCTCTCCAGTTCCATCCACACTGTTGCAAAGGGTAGGAACTCCTTCTTTCCTTCTGCTGCATAGTACTCCATCATGTAAATGTACCACAGTTTTTTGATCCATTCATTTACTGATGGGCACCTAGGTTGCTTCCAGCACTTGGCTATTGTAAATTGTGCTGCTATGAACATTGGGGTGCATAGGTTCTTTTGGATTGGTGTTTCAGGGTTCTTAGGGTATAACCTTAGCAGTGGAATTGCTGGGTCAAAAGGAAGTTCCATATTTAGTTTTCTAAGGAAATTCCATATTGTTTTCTATAGTGGCTGCACCAGTCTGCATTCCCACCAACAATATACTGGGCTTCCTTTTCTCCACATCTTCTCCAACATTTGTTGTTTGTTGCTTTGTTTATGATGGCCATTCTCACTGATGTGAAGTGGTATCTCATTGTGGTTTTAACTTGCATCTCTCTGATGTCTAGCGTGCTGACCATCTTTTCATATATCTCTACCCTCTGTATATCCTCCTCAGAGAAGTATCTAGTTAAGTCCTTTGCCTATTTTGTAATTGGATTATTTGTCTTCCTGGAGTGGAGTTGTGTGAGTTTTTTATATATTTGGAGATCACACCCTTGTCTGAGATGTCATTGGCAAATATGTTTTCCCATGTTTGGTTCTCTTTTCATTTTAATGCTGTTTTCTTTAGCCATGCAGAAGCTTTTTATTTTAATGAGATGCCATTTGTTTATTCTTTCCTTTATGTCCCTTGCTCTAGGGGACTTATCAGTGAAAATATTGCTGCATGGACTATCTGAGATTTTCCTGCCTATGTTTTCCTCTAGGACTTTTATGGTGTCATGGCTTATATTTAAGTCTTTCATCCACCTTGAATTTATTATTTGTGTATGGTGTAAGTTGGTGATAAAGTTTCATTTTTTTGCAAGTGGCTGTCCAGCTCTCCCAACACCATTTGTTGAAGAGGCTATTTTTACTCCATTTTATGCCTCTGCCCCCTTTGTCAAGTATTAATTGACCACAGAGATTTGGGTTTATTTCTGGGCTCTCTATTCTGATCCATTGGTCTGTGTGTCTGTTCTTATGCCAGTACCAGGCTGTTCTGATTACAGTGTCCTTGTAATACAGCTTGATGTCAGGTATTGTGATCCCTTCTACTTTGTTCTTCTTTCTCAATATTGCTGCAGCTATTTGGGGTTGTTTATGGTTCCATATAAATTTCTGCAGTGTTTGTTCTATATCTGTGAAATACACCATTGGTACTTTAATAGGTACAGGAATGTCTTGATTTGTATAAATCATACATTAAAAACCCCAAAACATACACTCCTCTTTTATTTTTATTTTATTAATTTATTGACATTAAATAATTTTTTATTTTTCAATTATAGTTGACATACAATATTATATTAGTTTCAGGTGCACAACCTAGTGATTAGAAATTATATAACTTACTGTTATCCTGATAAATCTAGTATGTATCTGGCACCATATATAGTTATTACAATATTACTGACTATTCCCTAGGTTATACTTTACATCCCCATGATATTCTGTAACTATCAATTTGTACTTCTTAATCCCTTCACCTGTTGCACCTATTCCCCCAAACCCTTCTCATCTGGCAACCATCAAAATGTTCTCTGTATCTAAGAGTTATTTCTGTTCTGATTTTGGTTTATTTTGAATTTTAGATTCAGTTCTTGATAGATATATATTTATTGTCATTCTATCATGACATTTTTTATCTTTTTTAGTTCTTCATAAAGAAGACCCTTTAACATTTCACATAATGCTGGTTTGGTGGTGATGGACTCCTTTTGCTTTTTCTTGTCTGGGAAGATCTTTATCTGTTCTTTTATTCTAAATGATAGCCTTGCTGAGTAATCTTGGTGGTAGGTTCTTGTTTTTCATTACTTTAAATATTTCCTGCCAATCCCTTCTGGCCTGCAAAGTTTCTGTTGAGAAATTTGCTGAGAGCCATATGGGAGCTCCCTTGTAAGTATCAAACTGCTTTCTTTTCTCTTGCTGCTTTTAATATTCTCCTTTTGTCTTTAGCTTTTGGCATTTTAATTATGATGTGTCTTGGTATAGGCCTCTTTGGATTCCTCTTGTTTAGGATTCTCTGTGCTTCCTGGACTTGTATGTCTATTTCTTTCACCAGGTTATGAAAGTTTTTCATCATTATTTCTTCAAATAAGTTTTTAATTTTTTGTTCTCTCTCTAATGCTTCTGGCACCCTCATGTTGCAAATGTTGGTATGCCTGAAGTTGACCCAGAGGCTCCTTACATTATCCTCATTTTTTAAATTTTTTTTTCTTTTTGCTGTTCTGATTATGTATTTTCTGCTTTGTCATCTTCCAAAACTCTCATTTGGTCCTCTGCTTCATCTACTCCACTATTGATTCCTATAATGTATTCTTCATTTCTGACTGTTTCTTTTTTATGTTTTCTAGTTTTCTTTTTATGTTTTCTATCTCTTTATTGAAAGTCTTACTAAATTAATCTACTCTTCCCCTAAGTTCACTGAGAATACATACAATCAGTGTTTTGAACTCTGCTTCTAGTAGATTGCCTTTCTCCATTTTGTTTAGTTCTTTTTCTGGAGTTTTGTTCTTTTCTTCCATTTGTAAAACATTTCTTTATCTCCTCATTTTGGCAGCCTCCCTGTGTTTGTTTCTATATTAGGTAGAGCTGCTATGTCTCCTGGCTTAGTAGTGTGGCCTTATGTAGTAGGTACCTTGTAGGGTCCAGTAGCACAACCTCCTTATTTACCTGAGCTGGGCACTCCAGTTGTGTCCTCCTGCTCACCTTGTGGGCTATGTACACTGTCCTGTTGTATTTGAGCCTTGATTGATGTTGGCACATCAGTAATAGGGATTTACCCCCAAGTCAAATGGCTGCAAAGCCTGGCTGCAATCACAGACCACCATGGAGAATCAGCTGAGCAGGGCCCCACCCCACAGAGCAGAACTTACTTCATTGGGGCTCTGGTGCTCACTGAGTCACCAGAGGGGCAGCCCTTGAGTGTGTTGTTTGTGGAGATGGTTGGGTGATGTTTCAACTGGTCTGAAGCTGTCCACGGGGTGTGCTGGCTCTAGGGCCTTCAACCACTGCCTGTGCTCTGCCTGGGACCACCTGGCATGAGCTACAAAGTGATCTGCAGATGGCTGCTACTTGTGCTAGTCTTGGAGGTGTCCAGGAGAGGCCAAGTTGTCAGCCAAGGCCAGGTGTCACTAGTGCTGCACCTGGGATCACGAGGTAAGAGGTACGGGGCACACCAAGGACAGATGCTACTTGTTGTAAATTTTTTATTTTTTAATTTTTCATTGTATTTTTTCCATTAACATTTAGTCCCCTTATAGCCCCTGCCCCCTACAATCACCACACTTGCCCATGGCCATGAGTCCTTTTTCCTTTTAGCCTAATCCCTGCACCCCCTTAGCTGTCCTGCTCTCTGAATCTGTCTCTATTGTTGTGCTTGTTAGTTCAGTTTGTTCATTAGATTCCATGTATGAATGAAACTATATGGTATTTGCCTTTCTCTGACTTGCTTATTTCACTTAGCATAATGTTTTCTAGGGCCATCCATGCTGTCACAGAGTGTAAAATTTTATTCTTTTTTACAGCCAAGTAGTATTCCATTGTGTAAATATCCCATAGTTGTTTTATCTGCTCATCTACTGATGGCTACTTGGGCTGCTTCCATATTTTGGTGATTGTAAATAACACTGCAATGAACATAGGGGTGCATATGTTCTTTTGAATTAATGTTTTGAGTTTATTAGTATATATTTCCAGAAGTTCCCAGAAGGATCACTGGGTCAAAAGGCAGACTCATTTTTAATTTTTTGAGGTATCTCCATACTGTTTTCCACAGCGGCTACACCAGTCTGCATTCCCATCCACAGTGCAAAAGTGTTCCTCTTTCTCCACATCGTCACCAGCACTTGTTGTTTGTTGATTTGTGAATGATAGCCATCTGATAGGTGTGAGAGGATATCTCATTGTGGTTTTAATTCAAATTTCTCTAATGATTAGTGACATTGAGCATCTTTTATATACCTATTGGCCATCTGTATGTATTCTCTGGAGAAGTGTCTATTCAGGTCCTTTGTCCATGTTTTAATTGGGTTGTTTGTTTTTCTGGTGTTGAGCTTTAAAGTTCTTTATAAATTTTTTAATATTAACCCCTTACCATATGTATCAGTGAATATGTTCTCCCATCCTGTGGGTTGTCTCTTTATTTTGTTGATGTTTTCCTTTGCTGTGCAAAATTTTTTCATTTGATGTAGTCCCATTTGTTTATTTTGTTTCTCTTGCCTGGGGAAAGATATCTGATAAAATGTCACTATGAGCAATGTTCAAGATTTTGCTGCCTATGTTTTCTTTTATGATTTTTATGGTTTTGGGTCCAACCTTTAAGTCTTTGATCCATTTTGAATTTATTCTTGTGTGTGGCATAAGAAGTTTGTCTAAGTTCATTTTTCTGCACATATCTGTCAAATTTTCCCAACACCATTTTTTGCATAAACTATCTTTAGCTCATTGTATGTACTTCTTCCTCTGTCAAATACTAATTTGTCAATAAGTATATAGATGTGAGCTTATTTCTGGGCTCCCTATTCTGTTCCATTGATCTATGCAGCTGTTTTTATGCTACTATCAAGCTGTTTTGATTATTATAGACTTATAATATAGTTTGATATTAGGTAGCATGATTCCTTCAACTTTGTTCTTCTTTCTCAGGACTGCAATTGCCATGTGGGGGCTTTTGTGGCTCCATATATGTTTTTGAAATGCTTGTTTTAGTTCTTTGAAATACATCATTGGAATCTTGAGAGGAATTGCATTGAGTCTATAGATTACTTTGCATAATATGAACATTTTAATGATGTTAATTCTTCTTATCCATGAACATGGTGTGTGCTTCCACTTATTTGTATCTTCTTCAATTTCTTTCTTCCGTGTCTTATCATTTTCTGAGTACAGGTCTTTTACATTCTTGGTTAAGTTAATTTCTAGGCATTTTATTATTTTTAAAGCAATCGTGAATTGTACTGTTTCATTAATTTCCCTTTCTGTTAGTTCATTATTGGCATATAAAAAAGACACTGATTTCTGGATATTAAGTTTGTATCTTGCTTACTTTGCTGAATTCATTTACCAGTTCTAGTAGTTTCTCTTTTTTTAATATATTTTATTGATTATGCTATTACAGTTGTCCCACTTCCCCACTTCATTCACCTCCACCCTGCACACCCCCTCCCACTCACATTCTCCCCTTTAGTTCATGTCCATGTGTCCTAAGTTCTTTAGCTTCTACATTTCCCACACTATTCTTGCCCTCCCCCTGTCTATTTTCTACCTACTGTTTATGCTACTTATTCTCTGTACCTTTTCTCCCTCTCTCCTCCTCCCACTCCCCTGTTGCAACCCTCCATGTGATCTCCATTTCTGTGTTTCTGCTCTTGTTCTACTTGTTTGCTTAGTTTGCTTTTGTTTTAGGTGTGGTTGTTAATATCTGTTAGTTTGCTGTCTTTTAACTATCCTGTTTTTTATCTTCTTTTTCTTAGATAAGTCCCTTTAACATTTCATAGAATAAGGGCTTGGTGATGATGAACTCCTTTAACTTGACCTTATCTGAGAAGCACTTTATCTTCCCTTCCATTCTAAATGACAGCTTTGCTGGATAGAGCAATCTTGGATGTAAGTCCTTGACTTTCATGACTTGGAATACTTCTTTCCAGCCCCTTCTTGACTGTAAAGTCTCTTTTGAGAAATCAGCTGACAGCCTGATGGGAACTCCTTTGTAGGTGACTGTGCCCTTATCCCTTGCTGCTTCTAGAATTCTCTCCTTCATTTGAATCTTGGGTAATGTAATGATGATGTGTTGTGTTCCTCCTTGGGACCACCTTCTTTGGGATTCTCTGAGCTTCCTGGACTTCCTGGAAGTCTATTTCCTTTGCCATATTGGGGAAGTTCTCCTTTATTATTTGTTCAAATAAGTTTTCTACTTGTTGCTCTTCCTCTTCCCCTGCTGGTACCCCTATAATTTGGATGTTGGGATGTTTAAAGATGTCCTGGAGGTTCCTAAGTCTCTCCTCATTTTTTTTAATTCTTGTTTCTTCCTTGTTTTCTGTTTGGTTGTTTGTTTCTTCCTTCTGGTCCACTCCATTGATGAGTCCCAGTTTCCTTCCCATCTCTATTGGTTCCCTGTGCATTTTTCTTCATTTCACTTATTGTAGCTTTCATTTTTTCATCTAATTTGTGAGCAAAATAAACCAATTCTGTGAGCATCCTGATCACCAGGGCTTTGAACTGTGCATCTGATATGTTGGCTATCTCTTGGTCGCTTAGATGAATTGGCTCTGGGGCTTTGATTTGTTCTCCCATTTGAGCCTTTTTTTTGGTCTAGTCGCGGTTGTTACATAGTGAGGGGTGGAGCCTTAGGTGTTCCCCAGGGCAGGGCAGCCCAGTCGCTGGGTAGTGATGCTGTATGTGGGGGCAGGGTCCGAGAGGGAACAACGGCGCCTGCTCTGCTCTCTCTCTTGGATTCCAGTCCCTTCTGCCACTTCCCCTCCACCTAGATTATCTGCATGTGAACATGGGACCACTTGGTCAGCCAGTCGCCTTGCGTGCAGTCTCACTGGGTCTGCACTGTTGCCATCCCGTACCCGGGGTCCGCTAGCCACCACCTGCACACCTGGGATCTGCCAGCTACTGCTGCCCAACCTTCACTTTGTCCTGCCTCAACTCTGCCTCTCTTACCGGTCTGGATGAATGGTTGTTGGACTTCCGTACAGTTCAATTTTCTATCAGTTCTGGTTGTTCTCCTGTTTCTAAATCTTTGTTGTCCTTAATTTTGGTTGTACAAGGAGGCACAGTATGTTCACCTATACCTCCATCTTGGCTGGAAGTCCCAGTTGTAGTAGTTTCTTGATGGAATCTATGGGGTTCTCTATGTATAGTATCATGTTATCTACAAATAAAGAAAGTTTTACTTCTTCCTTTCCAATTTGGATGCCTTTTATTTCTTCTTTTTGCCTGATTGCTGTGGCTAGGGCTTCCAGTACTCTGTTGAATAGGAGAGATGAAAGTGGACATTCCAGTCTTGTTCATTCCAGATCATTCCAGATCTTAAGGGGAATGCTCGTAGTTTTTTCCCATTTGGTATGATGCTGGGGTAGGTTTGTCATATATGGCCTTTATAACTTGGTATGTTAGGTATGTTCCCATATTAGGTATGTTCCCTCTATTCCCACTGTGCTAGAGTTTTTTTAATCATAAATTGGTGCTGGAGTTTATCAACTGCTTTTTGGTATGATTAGTATATCTATTGGTATGATCTATTGGTATGATCATACCAATAGTGTGGTATGATCACACCAATTGGTGTGGTTTTTATCCTTCATTTTTTACGTGGTGAATCACATTTATTGATTTGTGAATGTTGTACGAACCTTGCATTCCCAGAATAAATCCCACTTCATCATGATGTATGATCTTGTTGATGCATTGCCCTATTCAGTTTACTATTTTTGTTGAGAATTTTAGCATTTATGTTCATCAGGGATATGAGCCTGTGATTTTCTTTCTTTGTAGTGTCTTTGTCTGGTTTTGGAATTAACATATTGCTGGCCTCATAAAATGAGCTTTGGAGCCTCCCTTCTCTTGAATTTTTTGAAATAGTTTGACATGGAAAGGTGTTATTTCTTCTCAGAATGTTTGGCAAGATTTACTTGTGAAGCCATCTGGTCCAGGGCTTTTGTTTGTTGGTATCTTTTTTATTAATTTCACTAGGTGTAATCTATCTATTCAGATTCTCTGATTCTTCCTGATTTAGTTTTGAAAGATTGTATGCTTCTAGGAATTTATCCATTTCATTCAGGTTGTCCAGTTTGTTGGCATATAATTGTTCATAATATTTTCTTACAATCCTTTGCATTTCTTTGGTGCCAGTTGTTATTTCTCCTCTTTCATTTCTGATTTTATTTATTTGCGGCTTCTTTTCTTCTTGATGAATCTGTTCAAAGGTTTGTCAATCTTCTTTATCTTTAAAAAAACAGCTCTTGGATTCATTGCTCTTTTGTATCATTTTTTAAGACTTTATTTTGTTTATTTCTGCTCTAATCTTATTATTTCCTTCCTTCTAGTCACTTTGGGCTTTGTTGTTCTTTTTCAAGTTTCTTTAAATGTAAAGTATATTTGAGCTTTTTCTTGTTTGTTTGTTGGATTTTTTTTTTAAGATAAGCCTGTAATGTTATGAATTTCTCTCTCAGATTTACTTTCTTTGTGTCCCACAGATTTTGGATTGTTGTGTCCTCATTTTCATTTGTGTCTAGATATCTTTTGATTTCTTCCTTGATCTTCTTGTTGACCAATTCATTGTTTAATAACATGTTATTTAGCTTCCATGTTTTTTTTTTCAGTGTTCTTCTTGTGATTGATTTCTAGTTTCATAGCATTGTTGTCAAAGAAGATCCTCAATATGATTTCAATCTTCTTAAATTTATTGAGACCTGTTTTATGTCCTAACATGTGGTCTATCTTAGAAAACATTCCATGTGCACTTGAAAAGTATGTATATTCTGCTGCTTTGGGGTGAAATGCTCTGAAGATATCAGTTAAATCCATTTGATCTGGTGTGCCATGTAAAGCCAATGTCTCCTTGTGGATTTTCTGTCTGTAAGATCTATCCATTGAAGTCAATGGAGTGTTAAAATCCCCAACTATAACTGTATTTCTGTCAGCCTTTCTTCGTACATCCCCCAAGATTTGCTTTACATATTTAGCTGCTTCTATGTTGTGTGCAATAAAGGTTTACTAGGATGATATCCTCTTGTTGGATTGTTTCCTTTATCATTGTGTAGTGTCCTTCTTTGTTTCTTACTATAGCCTTGGTTTTAAAGTCTATTTTGTCAGATATAAGTACTGTTACCCCAGCCTTTTTTCCTTTTCATTTGCATGAAATATCATTTTCCACCACTTTGCTTTTACTCTGTATGTATCTTTTGATCTGAGATGGGTCAGCATATGTATGGGTCTTATTTTCTTACCCATTCAGCTGCCCTATGTCTTTTGATTGGAGCATTTAAGCCATTTAGATTTAAGGTGATTACTGATAGAAATGTATGTAGTGCCATTTCATTGTTAGCCTATATTCCTATGTTTTCTTCTTTGTCCTCTTCTTCTTCATTTTTTTGAAAAGATTTTATATATATAATTATATATATATATTTAGAGAGAGGGGAATGGAAGGGGAGAGAGAGAGAGAGAGAGGGTGAGACAAATTGATGTGCCAGTGAAACATCAGTGGATTGCCTCTTCGAAGCACCCAACAGGTACCTGCCCTGACTGGGAATTGAACTGGCAACATTAAGCTTTGCAGTACAATGGCCATCTCACTGAGCCACACCACTCAGGGCTCTTGTTCTTCTTAAAACAAGCCCTTAACATTTGTTACAATACTGGTTTGGTGTTAACAAACTCTTTTAGCTTTTTCTTGTCTGGGAAGCTCTTTATTTCTCCTTTGATTTTAAATGACAGCCTTGCTGGATAAAGTGGCCTTGGTTGTAGGTCCTTGCTTTTCATCACCTTGAATATTTCATGCCACTCCATTCTGGCTTGAAATGTTTCTGTTGAGAAATCAGGAGGGAGTCTAATTGGTGTTCCCTTGTAGGTGACTACCTGCTTTTCTCTTGCAGCTTTTAGGATTCTCTCCTTGTCTTTAAGCCTTGTGATTTTAATAATGATGTGTCTTGGTATAGGACTCTTTGGGTCCAACTTGTTTGGGACTCTCTAGGTTTCTTGGTCTTGTATTTTGTTTTGTTTTTTTCTTCACCAGGTTAGGAAAATTTTCAGTCGTTATTTCTTCAAATAGGTTCTCGATCCCTTGCTTGCCCTCTGCTCCTTCTGGTATTCCCATTATACAGATGTTGTTACACTTCATGTTGTCCCAAAGGTGTCTTAGGCTCTCCTGATTTTTGAAAATTCTTTTTTCTTTTTGCTGTTCTGCTTGGGTGCTTTTCCTGCCTTGTCTTCCAAATCACTAATCAATCATCTGCTTCATCTAATCCACTATTTATTCCTTCCACTGTATTATTTTAAAAATTATATTATATTGATTATGTATGCTATTACAGTAATCTCATTTCTCCCCATCATTCCCCTCCACCCTTCACACCCCCTCCCACCCACATTTCTCCCTTTAGTTCATGTCCATGTATCTTAAGTTCTTTAGCTTCTACTTTTCCCACATTATTCTTGCCCTCCCCCTGTCTATATTCTACCCATCATCTATGCTACTTATTCTCTGTACCTTTTCTCCCTCTCTCCTCCTCCCACTCCCCTGTTGCAACCCTCCATGTGATCTCCATTTCTGTGTTTCTGCTCCTGTTGTACTTGTTTGCTTAGTTTGCTTTTGTTTTAGTGTGGTTGTTAATATCTGTGAGTTTGCTGTCTTTTAACTATCCTGTTTTTTATCTTCTTTTTCTTAGATAAGTCCCTTTAACATTTCATAGAATAAGGGCTTGGTGATGATGAACTGCTTTAACTTGACCTTATCTGAGAAGCACTTTATCTTCCCTTCCCTTCTAAATGACAGCTTTGCTGGATAGAGCAATCTTGCATGTAAGTCCTTGACTTTCATGACTTGGAATACTTCTTTCCAGCCCCTTCTTGACTGTAAAGTCTCTTTTGAGAAATCAGCTGACAGTCTGATGAGAACTCCTTTGTAGGTGACTCTGCCTTTATCCATTGCTGCTTCTAGAATTCTCTCCTTCATTTTAATCTTGGGTAATGTAATGATGATGTGTTATGTTCCTCCTTGGGACCACCTTCTTTGGGACTCTCTGAGCTTCCTGGACTTCCTGGAAGTCTATTTCCTTTGCCAGATTGGGGAAGTTCTCCTTTATTATTTGTTCAAATAAGTTTTCCACTTGTTGCTCTTCCTCTTGCCCTTCTAGTACCCCTATAATTCAGATGTTGGGATGTTTAAAGATGTCCTGGAGGTTCCTAAGCCTCTCTTCATTTTTTTGAATTCTTGTTTCTTCCTTCTTTTCTGTTTGGTTGTTCGTTTCTTCCTTCTGGTCCACTCCATTGATTTGAGTCCCAGTTTTTCTCCCATCACTATTGGTTCCCTGTGCGTTTTTCTTCATTTCACTTATTGTAGCCTCCATTTGTTCCTCTAATTTGCCACCAAAATCAGCCAATTCTGTGAGCTTCCTAATCACCAGAGCTTTGACTGTGCTTCTGATAGGTTGGCTACCAGTGTTGTGAGCTCTGCATCTGATAGGTTTACCACCTCCTGGTCACTCAGATGAATTAGCTCTGGGGCCCCAGTCTGTTCTCCCTTTTGAGCCATCTTGGTTTTTTTTTGTTTGTTTGTTTTTGTCTGATCGAGGCTGTTATGTAGTGAGGGGCGGAGCCTTAGGCATTCACCAGTTGCTGGGTTGTGATGCTGGATGTGGGGGCAGGGTCTGAGAAGGAACAATGGCGCTTGCTCTGTGTGGATCCCAGTCCCTTCAGCCTCTTTCCCCTATCAAATTGGGCCCTTCTGGTGCTGATTCCCAGGTGGGTGGGCCTGTGCACACTCCAGTACCCTGTGGGTCTCCCCAGCAAACTGTCCTGTGAGTCTGGGACTCCCTCCCGGCACCTCAGCCCCTACAAGTATGTTCAATGGGTGCTTTTAGGCTTCACTTCCCCATTCTGGGGCCCTGCATCGAGCAACGCGCAGTCTGTCTTGCTGCCTGTTTTTGCCTGGTTTATCTGTGTACGAATGTGTGTCTGAGGTCTGCTGCCCTGTGAGCACCTCACTTGGCCTCCTCACGTTTGGCAACGCCGCCACCTGTGCACCTAGAGTGACTGCACACCCGGGACCACCACCAGCTTATCCTGCCGCTATCCGATTCTGCCAGCCACGGACTCTGCCAGACGCTGACTCTGCCCCTCTTATTGGTCTGGGTGAATCGTTGTTGTCAGACTCCCACACAATTCAATTTTCTCTTTGTCCTGGTTGGGTTTCCTTTTTTGGGGGGTTCTATATTTTTGTGGTCCTTAATCTTGGTTGTGAGAGGAAGCACAGTGTGTCCAGCTATGCCTCCATCTTGGCCGGAAGTTCCAGTGTATTATTTGTCTCAGACAACACATTCTTTATTTCTCATGGGTCTTTTTTAGCTGTTTGAGTATCCTTATAATCATTACCCCAAACTCTCTATCTGATAAATTGCTTACCTCAGTTTCATTTAGTTCCTTTTCTGGAGAATTCTCTTGTTCTTTCATTTGGGTTCTCTTTCTTTGTTTTTACATATCTTAGTAGCCTAAGAATATTATTTACAAATGAGGATAAACAGCTAAAAGAGCAGATTTTATTGGTGCAGAAGTTTGAGGCATAGCCCTTGTATTGTCTTTTGAGTGCTTAAACTATGTATGTGCATTAATTAATTAATAAAAAAATTAAGACAAACATCAACATTTTGAAAAATAAAAATGTAGCAATTGTTTATAAAGGCAAACGACATTTTGTTCTCTTCTTTTCTCTCTCTCTCTTTTGTCTATGACAAGTAGTATGCCACAGGAGTTTTTATTCTAACCAAAGTGGTGTTGTTCCTGGATTGTAGAAGTTGAAAGACTTTAGTATGATTTAGCCAATTAACACACCAGTGAGACAGGCCAGGTAAAGGTCCTCAGATGGTGCGTGTGCAAAGTGGTCAAAAAGAATTGTATGAGGAGGAGCAAGGTATTTCAGGAAGGATTTTTTAAAAACATTTTATTTATTTATCTTTAGAGGGGAAGGGAAGGAGAAAGGGAGAGAGGGAGAGAAATATCAATGTGTGGTTGCCTTTCATGTGTCCCTTGCTGGGAACTGGCCTGCAACCCAGGCGTGTGCCCTGACTGGGAATCAGACCGCGATCATTTGGTTCACAGGCCCGTGCTCAATCCACTGAGCTACACCAGCCAGGGCTCAGGAAGGATTTTTAACAAAAAGGAAGAGTACTGATAAGGTGACGATTTTGCTTATGTATTGGTCAAACTGAATTATTGCCTCTCAGTTACCTAAGTGTGCCATGTTTTCTTTCAGTTGGCTCTTTACATACGCTTACGAACCAACCATAACTGGTCTCACCACTACTGATATTACCTTGGATATGAGAAGATGCTGAGCTACCCAGGCTTGCATTATTAACCCTTTTGCTTTATGTGGGAGTTGCCCATTCTTGTTTGGTGGGGTTAGTAATTCTCAGAATGACATATGCAGAGGAGATAATTTAGTTCAGTTAAGCTCTGGAAAAACCTCTTCTTTCTTTCCTGCTTATTATTTCCCCTTTCTGTCTTTCAGTCTAATTATAATGAGCATCTGCTATGGTTAGGCAATGATTTCAAAGGCAATGAGACAAGATTTTAAAAATCAGAACTGTTTCAGGAATTCCAGCAAATATGATTATCCTAGGTTCTCAATTGTATAGCTTTTTTTTTTTTAAGTGCTAACATGTTGAGCAAGATCATAGATTTATAGGTTAGCTTTCTTCTACCTGTTTTCTGGGTGAAGAGGCCCTAAACTTCACTACACATTTTTCTATTAAATTATGCAGTTTGACTAGTTGTTCCAGGAAGAAAAGTGTTTGGAACCAGGAGCTGGAACAGCCAGCCCAAAGCAGCCAGTCAAAGCATGGCAGGATGTTGATACAACCTGAGGCAGAGCATGGTGTCTCTCCCTGGCCAAGTAATATCTACGGTTCTGTGTTACTACAGTTCATTCATTCAGCCAAAATGTCCTGAGCACCTGGTTGCCTGGCACTGTTCTAAATGCTGGGGATACAGTGTCATATTTCTGCCTGATTGTATCTTTTTCAAATGCAGCCATGAAAACTGAGAAGAATACAGTTGAATTTTCCACCCCTTAATCCAAATCTAATCCTGAGTTCCTACCTGGTTGCATTTGACCAAAAGTTTCATACAAAAGAGATGGTCCCATGAAATGTGCAGTGTCCCCAGCTTCTAATCCTTGAAGGGAACAAGCTTATTTCTGCGATAGTCTTGTCTTGGATGTGTTCTCCCACCCCACCCACCACCTCTTGGATAAATAACTAAATTCCATGAAAAGCCACAGCTCCCCCATAGTAGAAATCTGTCCCTAATTATATTATATTTGCTCAGATTGAAATGGGGTTACAACTTCAGACTGTGAATTCTTAGATTTTCTTGCTAAGCTGGAAGCTTTTATGAGCTCACTTTAAATTGAGAGGCAGAGTTTAGACCCTTTTGTTACTTAAGAATCTGAGCAAATTATCAAGTCTGAGGCAAACCTTTTTTGATTACTGAACTATTACAAATGCCTCCTGGCCAAAGAATAACCTCTCTCCAGAGGAAATGTTCAGCGGGACCTTTTGCTTAAATTCATCAAATCTGTTAAAGCAAATCTCTCACACTTCCATTAAGTCGGTAAATTACTTCTAGGGAGAGAGGATAAAATGCCAGTGATAAAATGGCTGGACTATATTAATGATGGGAGGTGGGGCTGCAAAGGTGGAAGAATTGATGCTACATTTACCACGTAGAGAATTTCAGGCTTTTTCATGTGTTGGGCTAAATGCAAATGATTTCACTTTCTCCTGTAGTGAGAGGCAAAGTTATTAGGCTGCAGTGGCTTCTCCAAATGCTTTGTGTGGCTGACATTAAAGTGATTACATGGTTATTTCTTTCCATATCTATTCCTTGAAATTTTTTTTCAAGATTTCACTGTAGATGGGGAAAATGCGCAATGCTGTGGGAAACAAAGCCCGCACTACATTCTTGCTACTGGATTATTGCCATTCTATCTCAATGCTGATTGAAACCCAAGACTTGGTATTGAAGCCTTAATGAGATGCTGGCAAATATCTTTCTGCCACTGGAAATGTAATCTTTCTATTGAACATTTTGTCCCAGTGAATTTCATCTGCAATAGCAGTTTGCATTTGAATTGAGAGGTCAGTATTTGATGCAGACCATGTGGTGCTGGCTCTGTTCACCTTTGGGTGAATTTGATCCCCAAAGGTATTGAAAGTACAGCAGTGAATCATTATACATAATTAATTCATTGTTTCATACAAATAATTAAGGCCATAATAACACTGCCCAATTTGTTGTTTCTCAGGCAATAGTATGGTGGTTACCAGAGGGAAAAGTGTGTGGGGGCTGACAGAAGATGATTTGATTTTGGATGGTGAAGACACAATGCAATATGCAGATCATGTATCATAGAAATGTGCACTTGAAACCTATGTGATCCTATTAGCCATGTCACCCCAATAAATTTAATTAATAATGTGTTCTGTCTCTAAAGATCAATTTTTCTATAAAAATGACCTGTCAATTTCTATGTCCACAATGCTTCCCAAATATATAGAATTAGTATATGGTCTCAATGGATCTCATAAGCTCACATTACATTTACTTAGGGAAACTTCATGTTTCCCTCATAACAGTTTTCCATAAGAGGGTCAGATTTTCTACATTTTTCTCAGTTTTGTGTGAGTCAAGAAGTAGTTTATATTGTGAACTTAAGTTAAAATTTGAAGTTAAAATATTCTGTCCCTTGTCTAGCCATCAACATTTTCTGAGTCTTTGAACAAAATTAATTCTCAAGTGCTAAATTAAGATAGTCCCCCATCATCTGTGGGGGTTATATTCTCAGACCCCCAGTGGATGCCTGAACCATGGCTAGTAGGAAACCCCACATATACTATGTTATTTTCTATACATACATACATACCTATGTTAAACTTCAATTTATAAATTAGGCGCAGTAAGAGATGAACAACAATAACTAATGATGAAATAGAATAATTATAACAATATGCTATAATAAAAGCTATGTGATTGTAAGCTCCCTCTTTTAAAATATCTTTCTCACCCTGCTGCTTGTGATGATGTGAGACTGTGAACTGCCTATGTGATGAGATGGAATGAGGTGAAGGACATAGGTACTGCCACATAGGCTTAGGCTACTGTTGACCTGATGACATGTTAGAAGGAGGGTCATCAAGCCATGATGATGTCCATGGTTGATTATCAGGAGCAGATGATGTCAATGGTTGTGGAAATTTAATATCTGCAGGCCTTGGTTGGCTGGGAAACTGAAACTACACAAAGAAAAACTGTAGACAAGTGGGGACTACTGTATACTTTTCCTTGCTAAGGTTGACAGAGCAGAAAAGGGAGCATCTAGCTAGTGGTTTTTTATACAGATTAGAAGCAATAACAAAACACATTTGCAAATACTTGGCTTAGAAGTTAGATAATGTATGCCATATCTGTAAGCAATAAAGCATAGCATATCCCTAGAATGCATGTGTGTTTATATATACATAGGTATGCATATTTTAAAAATAAATGCATGCTATCAAAATATAAAAATTGTTGCTTTTCATGCTGGGCTAATATCAGAAGACTGAACATTCAACTGCTATGTAGACATGGCTTTTACAGGTAAATTTGCAAATCAAAAAGGCCCAGCATATTCTACTTTAAATTCACTTAATTTAAATAGTGACAGCTTATCATTTTATGCAAAATGATCAATTTGATCAAAAGATGAACAGAACTACTAGAGAGATTTGCCTATATTAATAGGCCAAAAGACTGAGCTATAAACCCTGTTATCGAGTATTCAAATGTGGAAGAAATTCAAGAACGTAAGCCATTAGAAAATAAAAGAGTTTTAACTTGGAGTAAAAATAAGATCTATGACAATTTCAGCGTAGTAAATTCATTGCCATCATAATGAACTCTTGTTATGAAACTGTTAGGTATAGAAAGAGAAAGTGAAATTTTTGGTATGACAATTTAATAGGCCAGTAAAATTTTCTCTAAGTAGAGAATGTAATTAAAAAATATTTAAATACCATACTAAATTTTGGCAATATATATTTTAAAATTTAACATTGTACAAAGATTCCACTTTCTAGAAATTATACTAAGGAAATTAGTAGTTTAATAAGAAAGCTTAGAGGGATTTAGTTATAATTACCACAGTACTATTAATTATAACAACAAATCTAACTAATGATTTGGTTGTATACAATATTTATAGTGTAGAACATACAGACTCTATGTAATAGAATATTATGTAGCTATTAAAATTATATTGCAGAAATGTTTTTTTTTAATTTTTTATCCTCACCTGAGAACATGCTTATTGATTTTTAGAGAGAGGAGAAGGGAGGGGGTCACAGAGAGAACGATCTATTCGAGAAACATTGATTGGTTGTCTTTCTTACTTGCCCTAAGGGGAGACCAAACCCACAGGGAATTAAATCTGCAAGCTGGGCATGTGCTCTGACCAGGAATTGAACCTACAACCTTTCAGTTTACAGACCACACTCCATACAGCTGAGCTACACTGGCCAGGGCATGTTGAGAAATGTATTTATTGATGTGGAAATATATTTTGCAAAGTTATGCTGCATAAAAAGAAAAAGCACAGTTTATACAGCGGTATATAAGTATGATCCCACATATATAAATATAGGTACAGGTGTGTGTGTTTGTTTTCAGGAAGTCATCACCAAAATATTATGAGTGGTTATCTCTGAGCAGTGAGTGTGTGTGATTTTCATGTTGCTTTTCTATCTTTGCATACTTTTACAATTTACAAATACAACAGGAATGAATTGTTCCAGAGTATAATGATATTCCAGCTAGAATCAAATCTGGCTTTGCCGTTATTCTCTTGAAATCGGGAGGCTCCAGCCCTGGCTGGTGTGGCTCAGTGGATTGTGTGCTGGCCTGTGAACCAAAGGGTGGACAGTTTGATTCCCAGTCAGGGCACATGCCTGGGATGTGGGCCAGGTCTCCAATCAGGGGTATGTGAGAAGTAACCACACATTGATGTTTCCCTCTCTTTCGCCCTCCCTTCCTCTCTCTCTAAAAATAAATAAATAAATAATTTTTTTTTTTAATTGAGAGACTCCAATCTCAGTAATTTTCTCAGCCCTTCCCTTTCCTTGAAGTTGTAAAAGAGCCCCTAGGATATTGGAGAAGGGCCTCTGCTCTTTAGCTCTTCCTGGCTGGCACTCCTGACCCTCCTCACTAAGGTAACACACTCCATCCAAAGTGGGGTAGCTCTGCTGGTGGCCATGTGCTTGCTGCTCCTTGCAGCACAGGGACCTTAATTTGGTTTAGTGTTTAGTCCCTGGCCACCCACTCAGCCTTTTAACTCCCTGGTGGTGCCAGTGGGGCTTGGGAAAAGCCAGGCTTTCTTTCCTCCCTTAATTAACAGTACTAAAGAAACATCAATAAAAACAAAAAGGAATTTTTTTAAAAGTAAATTACCCTGTTATACCCTTTAGTTCAAAAAAGTGTGCTTAGTGACTTTATCTTGAATATATTGACATTTAAAATTCATTTTAAATTTTATGAGAGCAACAAATGACTATTCTTAATACTTTCAGGTAATGAATGGTACTAATGAAAACATAATCCTTGATCTTAAGAAACATAATTAAATTAGCCTTTTGTGTACCGCTTTCTGGAGAACGGGGAAAAGAGAGACTTGTGCAGGGTAGTCAGCTGCATTTCTCCCTCAGCTCCCACCTCTTCCCATACCCACTTTCCCCAGGCCTGCTGCTAATGCAGAGCTGGTGTTCTGGGCTGGATCGTGTAGCACTAGATTGAGATCCTCCTCCAGCTGACTGGACACGGCCTAATGCTGAGAGTTCACTGGGCTGGCTGGAGATGGTCTAGTGGCTAACCACAGACAGACCCTAAAAAAATAATATTTCTATAGTCTCTTGGGGGTTGGCTGTAAGGGATTTGATTCTGCAAAGCCTGAGGGAGGAAGGAACTTTAGACTAAAGGATGATGGCATTGGTAGTAGCTACCAGATTTGAAAAGAGATCATCTGCAGGGGCCAGGAGACTAAAGCTGAGAAAGGCTGACACAATAAAGACCATCCTGGTGACTATTTGTAGGACACATAATGGTGACATTTGAGCCCTACCCTTGTCGTGCTATTGTGTCCCTTCCGTAAGAGCACAAGGTAATGAGTTTAAAGTTTGGCTCTATATATTTGGTTAAGATTAATAAATGGGATTTCTACTAATCACCTTGTCAGCATGAATTGTTTTACAAGCCAGAAGTGGTCAATTAATTGTCTTCCATCCTCGCTAAAGGCTGAGAGTCTGAATTACAGCCTGAGAAAATCTGATTGCCATTTCAAAGAGCCAGTCATTTGGGTATTGATTATTTGTGTTTCCCCTTAGTGTTCAAGTCTACTCTTTATTAAGCACTTACCATGCATCAGTTTCTATGCTAACATTTCACAAGCTTTATTTCTCCACTAAATTTGTACAACAGCTTTGTATCATGCGTATTCCATACCCTAGTACACAGGCGAAAGACTGATATTTAAATGTTTTAATCCTTTTTCAAGTTTACATATAACAAGTTTAATGGTAAAACCTGGTTAGTCTGATTTTAAAGGCTTACCTCTGATTTTAAACCATTTACAAAGCTTTTTGCTGCAAGTAACAGAAAAATCCCAAATGAATTTGCTTTAAACAAAGATGTCATAACTGATATAACCAGAGGTCCAGCTCCTGGGCAGAAGCTTCTGCCCCCGTCTCAGGGATTCCCTTGGCTCTGCCCCAACCCCTCTATGATCTGGCTTTATTCTCAGTCTGATACCAAGAGGACTCATCAGTTCCAGGTATCCTATTCAGACACAAGAGCATCCAGAGAAAGAAAGAAGACTTTCTCTCTCTCTTCTAAGAATAAGAATGAGGAAACCTTTCTTAGAAAGCTACCCCATGCCCAGGAGACTAACTCCATGTCTACGTTACCAGAAGTAGGTCATATCCACATTCTTTTTTTCAAAAAGATTTTATGTATTTATTTTTAGACAGAGGGAAGAGAGGGAAAAGGAGGAGAGAAACATTGATGTGAGAGAGAAACATCAATCAGTTGCTTTTCCTAGGCACCCCAACTAGGGACCAAACTTGCAACCCATGCATGTGCCCTGACCAGGAATTGAATCGGCGACCTTTTTGTCCCACAGACCTCTTCATTCACTTCTTCAAAATGCCCCTCTCATCTGACAACCATCACAGCACTCTCTGTTTCCATGATTCTCTTTCTGTTCTTCTTTGCTTAATTTGTTTTTTAGATTCAGCTATTGATAGATATGTATTTTTCACCATTTTATTGACCATAGTTTTGATCTTTTTTCTTAAATAAGTCCCTCTAACATTTCATATAATAATGATTTGGTGATGATGAACTCCTTTAGTTTTTTCTTATCTGGGGAGCTTTTTATATGCCCTTCAATTTTAATGATAGCTTTGCTGGATAGAGCAATCTTGACTGTAGGTACCTGACTTTCATGACTTTGAATATTTCTTGCCAATCCCTTCTAGCCTGTAAAGTTTCTTTTGAGAAATCAACTGAAAGTCTTATGTGAATGACCTTATAGGTAACTTTTTTTTTCATTTGCTGCTTTTAAGAGTCTTTATCTTTTTTAAAAAAAATTTAAAGATTTTATTCATTTTCAGAGGGGAAGGGAAGGATAAAGAGTGGGAGAGAAACATCAACGTGTGGTTGCCTCTTTCATGCCCCCTACTGGGGACCTGAACTGCAACATAGGCATGTACTCTGACTGAGAATCAAATTGGTGACCCTTTGGTTTGCAGGCCCACGCTCAATCCACTGAGCTACACCAGTCAGGGCCCATTCTTTATCTTTAACCTTTGGTATTTTAATTATGATGTGTTTTGGAGTGGGCCTCTTTGCATCCATCTTGTTTGGGACCCTCTGTGCTTTCTGGACTTGCATGTCTATTTCTTTCCCCAACTTAGGGAAATTTTCTTTCATTATTTTTTCAAATATATTTCCAATTTCTTGCTCTTTCTCTTCTCCTTCTGACACCCCGGTGATGCAAATATTGGAACACTTGAATGTGTCCTACAGGCTGCTTACACTATCCTCATTTTTTTGGATTCTTTTTTCTTTCTATTCTGATTGGTTGTTTTTTTCTTTCTTATGTTCAAAATCATTTATCTGATTCTTGGCTTCATCCACTCTACTGTTGTTTCCCTGTAAATTGTGCTTTATTTCAATTAGTGTATTCTTTAATTCTGATTGATCTTTTTTATGCTGTTGAGGTGCTCACTGAGTTCCTTGAGCATCCTTATAACCAGTGTTTTGAACTCTACATCTGATAGATTGCTTATCTCCATTTTGTTTAGCTCTTTTCCTGGAGTTTTGATCTGTTCCTTCATTTGGGCCATATATCTTTGTCTCATTTTGGCAGCCTCCCTGTGTCTGTTTCTATGTACTAGATAGAGCTGCTATGACTCCACGTCTTGGTAGTGTGGACTAATGCAGTAAGTATCCTATAGGATCCAGTGGCACAGCCTCCCCTATCACTCAGGCTGGGTACTTGAGCTGTGCTTTGTGTGTGCTGAGTACATCTGCTTCTTGTAGTTGAGACTTGATTACTGTTGGCAGGTCAGTTGAAGGGATTTATCCAGGCCAGTCGGCTGCAAGGACTGTCCATGACCACTGACTACCAACCTCTGCCTTCTGTGGAGGATAAGCTGTGTGGGGACCAGGTGGTGGTGCTCCAGTGTGCTCCAATATGGTCTGTAGTTGTCCACCAGGTGCTCAGGCTCTGAAATTTCCCAGGTAGTACAGGCCAAGGTTAGCCCCCACCTGTGTTTTTCCCAGGCCCACCCTGCCTAAGCTATAACACAATCTGAAATGCTGCTACTTGTAGTGGGAGATTCCCAGGCAAAGCCAAGCTGTGAGTCTAGACTGGCTGCTGCTAGTGTTGGGCCTGCAGCCACTTAGCAAGAGGTGTGGGGGACTGGAGATTCACTTAGGCTTGCTATTTTTTGTCTGAGATGATTTAGGAAGTTGTGAAGCATGAGCCAAGACCAACCATTCATGTAGAAAAGCAGTTTTGGTGGCCCATAAGTTGGGTAGGACATAGTCTCTGGGGATCTCCAGGGTAGGGCAAACAGTGTTAGCCAGGTTGATAAAGTCTCAGATATGGCTCCAGCCTGCCAGCTCTGTGGCTCTTTGCGGGGAGGATTCAGAAAAAGGACAATGTCCCATCTTTCTGTCTGGGAGAAGGCTGTCTTACAGCTCTCAACTTGAGGCCAGACACTTCACTTTGTCCCTATATGCCAGTGGTGACTTCCTTCTGCTACCCTGGTGCTGGAGCTCAGAGGGAGTGAGTTTGATGAAATCTGCGTGTGGGTTCTTTTAGAGGAACTACTTGGGACTCCAGAAGTTTCTTCCACCAACTCAATACCCACTGATTTTTGTAGCCAGAAATTATGGGGACTTATGTTCCTGGCACTGGAACCCTGAACTAGGGAGCCTGGTATGGGGCTGGGACTCCTTGCTCCTGAGATATCCCTCCCAAATTTTTAGCCACCACTTGTGGATGTGGGGCCAGCGCATTTCATGTCTCTGCCCCTCCTACCAGTATGGATGATGTGGTTTCTTTAATTCCATAGTTGCCAGACTTCTATTCAACTTGATTTCTGATGGTTCTGAGTGATGGTTGTTCTTTATTTTAGTTATAATTTTGATGTGGCTGTACGAGGAGGCAAGCCATGTTTACTTATGCCACCATCTTGACTGGAAGTCCTTGTCAAAGTTTTTTAGGCTAGGTTCCTGTTAAACAGACTCAGGAGACAGAGAGGAGGGTGAAGAGAATGATCAGGCAGAGAAGCTTAGCTCTGGTGCAGTCTGAACAAAGGCCTCAACTAACCACAGGCTGGAAGGGGGCTGGCTGAAACTGCGTGGTCTTATAGTGTCATTCCAATTGGACCGAGGAGACAAGGTTTTTATATCCGTTTGATCAGTTTTAGATGTGGGCTGCCCATAGAAGGAAGCCTTGCAGACAGGCAGTTTTCCCAAAGAAGTAATCCCCAAAGAGAGCTGACAGCAGAGACTGCCTTCTGGTAGCCCTACCAGGTGCTTGGGTAATAAATCTGCAGCAGATTGAATAGAGGCTCCCCCAAAAGATATGTTCACATTCTAACCCCCAGAACCTGTGAGTGTGACTTCATTTGTAAAAAGCATCTTTGTAGATGTAATCTCAAGATAAGATCATCCTGGATTGCCTAGATGGCCTCTTAAATCCAATGACAGTGTCCTTATAAGAGATGGAAGAGTAGGAGACACAGGGTAGATGGAGGCAGAGATTGGAGCTATGCAACCACAAGCCAAGGACTGTCTGGAAACAACAGAAGCTAGAAGAAGCAATGAAGGAATCTACCCCAGGGCCTTCGGAGGGACTGAAATCCTGCTAACACCTTGATTTCTGACTTCTGGACCCCAGAACTGGGGGGAAATAAGTGTCTGTTGTTTCAAGCCACCGAGTTTGTGGCCATTTATTTATTCATTCATTTATTTTTGCAGCATCCATAGAAAACTAATATGAAGTCCTTCCAGAGTGGGGATCTGGATAACTAACTCGTCACAGTGTCCACCAACACAAAGATTGGAAAGAAATGGGGTTAATAGTTAAACCTGTGAAAATTCAGAAATCTGTTTTGGAATATCTCAACTCAGTTAAGGTTTTTTGGGGGAAGGACTACTCACATGAAGTGATACAAAATGGGTACCAATAATCTTATCAGTGTATTGACAATAGAATTAACCCAGAGTGCAAGGTTAGTGGAATACCTGTTTTCAGTATAAAGAGTGTATACTTGTTCTTAGAATTAAATAACCTAAATTAATAGGCAGGACCCCTGTAGAATTTCCATAGAGACAGGCTTAATTGGTATTCTTTCAGAGGGACCTACTTTACATTCTTACCTAGAAATGGTATTTTTGCTACAGTATACCTTATTTCCAAAAAAGAACTATAATATTTCTTATTCTAATGTGGTAGCTGTGCATTTATAAGCTTTTTACCAAAAAATTGAAATTATACACATTATGTGGCTATAATTGCTTATAAACTGTGTATGCTATAATTTAATTATATTTTGAATGAGAGATTTGCATTTTGTAAGAACATGTGGTATTTAGACACCAAGTCACTAGAAGAAAGAAAATCAACTTAATATGGAGGATTTTAAAATATTTACATTTCAACTAAAGTAAGGAAAAAAATCCCAGTTTTTTTTACAGAGAATTAAAGTAATTTTTACCATTTAGAAATAATCCTCCATCCAGAAAATTGCATTTGTGATATATATATATATATATATATATATATATATATATATATAATAGAACTGAAGGTTTATAAGAATAAAAACCCTGGAATCTCATCATGGCTTATTTGTGAAAAGACTCTTGCCCCCATGAAATTTTGATGTGTTTTTTTACACAGAATTGTTCCCTTCAGGGTTGAGTGTCAGAAGGCAGAGAGGTCTAGAATTACCATGTTGTGAATGTGACTGAATTGGTTTCAAAAATATTTTTAAATGCATAGTTATGAGCAGAGTATTGAAATTCTCATTTAACAGTCAGTAGTATGTTAAATGACTACAAGATTTATTTTTCACATCTAGGCAGTACTAACTGGTCACACTGAATGCAAAGAAGTGTCATATTTGGAAATTTTAGAAGCAGCAGTTAAAATATCCTCATCCTTGTGCTTCAACACAATTTCCTTGATACTTTTAAGTCAAAGATGTTCTTTAAGAAAAAACAAGGTGAACGTAGCAAGAGAGAACAAATAAAGAGAAGAGGAAGAGATCTTGCAAAGGAAGACTGGGGAACTGGGACAAGAGGAATCAAATTAAAAAGTGCAGAGAGAAGCAGGACAAGCACAAAGATTTTTAGTCTTAAACAAACTCTTACAGAGAATGGAAAACCAGAGAGCAGTATCTAACTCATCTTATGGTCTAGTATAGCCATCATATCAACAACAGACAAGGGCAGTAGAAGAAAGAAAATTTACAGGGCAGTTTTTCTCATGAGCATAGAAGTACAAATCACAGATGAAATATTGGCAGCTTGCACTCAGCAATATATAAAAAAAGACAATAAACCACAATGAAGTTAGGCTTATTTCAGGAAAGCAGAGTTTACTTTAACACCGGAAAATCTATTTATCATTACCATATTAGCAACATAAAGAAGAAAAAGGACATGAATATTTCAATCAATGTAGAAAAAGGGTTTGATACACAGCAAGAAGAATCTATTATTGTTAATAGTTCTTAGCAAACAAGGAACAATAGAAACTTTTAACCTGATAAACAATATCTACCAATTACATACAGCAATTATTAAATGTGAAATGTTAAAATCCTTCTCTTTAATATCATTAGGCAGGATACCCACTATTATAATACTATAGTAAGTAGAATTATTACTACTTTCACTTCAATATTGTACTAGAAGCACACTATATGAAGTAAGAGAGAAAATAAATAAAACTGTCAATATTTCCAGAGGATATGATTGTCTCCATAGAAAATCTGAAAGAATGTATAGATAAATTATTAGAAATCCAGACTCCCAAAGCCAACATATTTCTATAATCTAGGGACAAACAGAAAATGTAATTCTAAAAATATCTACCATTTGAAATATTGTTTTAAAAAAGATAACTAGAAATAATCCAAACAAACAATATGTAAGTCTTGTATACAGAAAATCATAAAAGTTCATTGAAAGATATTAAAGATTATGTAAATAGATAAATACAATGTATCATAGGTTAGATGATTCAGATTTGTAAAATGTTTACAGAAGTTAGAATAATAGAGGAAAACTTCACCAATACAAAGCAAACCCTATTCTCAACAGCGAAACAATGGCACTCCCTGTAAACTATGAACAAGTCAATGATGTCACCAGGTCTGATCCACATTGTACTGGAGGTTGTACACAGGTTAAGAAAAGGTAGTAAGTGATAGACATATTGTTAGAGTGAATAATAGATCTTATCAAGATTGTTTTATACAAGACATATACAAAAGTTGAATTTTTACTTTTACATGCCAGTAGCAAGAGTAAGAAAATGTAGCTTAAAAAGAACAAAGAGAATAAACTTAAGAATCTAACATAGCTATTTTCCTTTGTTATCTTCTAAGTGTTATAGTTTTACCTTTACATGTAGGTGAAACATCCTGAGTTAATTTTTGTGAAGCATGTGAGGTCTGTGTCCAGATTCATTTTTTTGCATGACAATGTCCAGTTGTTCCAGAACCATTGTTGAAAAGAGTATCTTTGCTCCATTATATTGCCTTGCTCCTTTGTCAAAGATCAGATGGCTGTATTCATGTGGGTCTATTTCTGGGCCCCTGTTCTGTCTCATTGATGCATTTGTCTAGTCATTTGCCAATGCCACATTATCTTGGCTATAGTGGCTTTATAGCAAGTCTTGAAGTTGGGTAGCATTAGTGATATCAAAGCCAGGTTCAGCTGCCTGCTGCTCAAAGGCCAGTAATCAAGAGATAAGTCTTGGTGAAAGGAAAGTAGGTTTATTCAAGAGCCAGCAGCCTGAGAAGATGGTAGACTAATGTCACAAAGACCATCTTAACAAATGGATGTGGGCAGGGGTGTTTTATAAGAAGGGAGAAGGGGAATAAAACAGAACAAATGAATTGAAAGGAGGGGTTTGAGTTCTCTGTTCAAATAACCAGTGGAAGCTCAGCAAATCTCCTGAAGAAAGAATGTCTGGAGGTTGGAGTCTGCTTCTTTTGAAGTTCATTCTTACTTTTTAAAGAGGTTTTTTAAAAAAAGATTTTATTTATTTATTTTTATAGAGAGGGGAAAGGAGGGAGAAACTGGGGACCTAGCCCACAGCCCAGGCATGTGCCTTGATTAGGAATCAAACCAACAACCTTTTGGCTGGCAGGCCAGTGCTCAATCCACTGAGCCACACCACCCAAAGCTAGTTCCTACTTTTTTAGAAAGAGGGGAAGGGAGGGAGAAAGAGAGGGAGAGAAACAGCAATGTGTGGTTGCCTCTTATACGTACCTCTACGAGGGCCAAACCCACAACCCAGGCATGTGCCCTGACTGGGAATTGAACTGGTGACCTTTTGCTTTGTGGGATGTTGCCTAACTGAGCCACAACAGTCAGGGATGTTCCTATAATTCTCAGGCAAGCAGGTTGTTTATCTGTAGTTACATGTTAGTTATCAGGTCATTATTTACAGAAACAATGTTAAAGGAATGGTAGGGTAGGTTACATCAGTCCTCCAACTTTGTTCTCTTTCAACATTATGTTGGCTGGTCAGGCCCTTTGACTCTCCATGTAAACTTTAGAATCAATTTGTTGATATCTACAAAATAACTTGATGAGAGTTGGGGGGGATTATATTGAATCTACAGATCAAGTTGCGCAGAACTGGTATTTTGAGTTAGTCAATATTGAGTCTTCCTACTCATGTACATGGAGTATCTCCCTATTTATGTAGTTCTTTGATTTCATTAGTCATAGTTTTGTAGTTTTTCTGAGATCTTGTACATATTTTGTTAGGTTTATACCTAATATTCTATTTCTGGGTAATAATATAAGTGGTAAGGTGTTTTTAATTTCAAATTCCATTTGTTCATTGCTGGTATATAGGAAGGTGATTGCCTTTTTAATATTAATGTGTATCTTTAAATGTGGCTATAAATTGCTTATTAGTTTTAAAAGTTTTTTGTTGATTTTTTTTATTCTCTACATAGATAATCATGTCATCTGTGGTTCAAGGGGACATCTTTGCCTTGTGCCCTGTCCAGCAAACCTCTTTTTAGAGATACCTGTTGAAAGACTAATGCAGTAAGAGAAAATCTACTACTGACATCTTGATGAGGATGAGATAATTAGATTACTTCTTGAAAACCAGTCAAGAGTAGGGCACAGAGAATAGGATTGTGGTTGGGGACATGGAAAAGAAAGGAGTCAGCTGTAGTGCGGGGTGAGGTCTCAGGGGGAAGCCTTACGCAACACCAGGCTGCAGGGTTTAGGCATCAGGGAGGCGGATCGTGACAAAGAAAGCCTGGGAGAGAACCACCCAAAGGCCTTGTTGAGAGGACCTGAAGACAGAGCCACATTTCATAATGCATTATACCTTAGCCCCATGGACATAAGGCTTCCTGCTCAATAATCTGCATGCTGTCTTGAATCTTGCTAAATAAGTTTATATATGTTTGTTTATATACAGTAAAGCAGCATGAAGAATTATATACAAAGTGTTAACATTATATACACTGGTTATAACTGGGGGAATCTATATTCTCCATTGTTTATTCTGTCATGGTTGAATTTCTACAGAAGGTATATTCATCACTTCTTAGGAGGCTTCTTGACTCTCCCAAATTCCTCCTTTTCTAAGACTAGTCCTCATATGTAGATAGGCCCCAAGGGATTTTGACAGCACCATGTGACCTTGTCAGTACTTTCTACTGCTGACAGATGCAGGGGTAAATGTTAAATCAAGCTGGGTTAATGAAATTCTCTCTCTTTAAACATCAGTTAAGATGCTGCAGACTACAAATAACAGAAAACTCCAAATCCACTGTTTTAAATACTAAGGGTGTTTATTATCCCATGTAGCAAAATATTCAGAGGCAGGGTAGCCTCACAATGACATCAAAGAAGTAGGGCTATTCCACAGTGATGTCAAGAACCCAGGTTCCTTCCCATATTGAGTTTGGACATGGTTATGTTAATTTCCATCTTAGCTGCAAAATAGCCACTACAGCTCAGGCATCACATGCAGACATGACAGTCTCCAGTCCAGTATAAAAAAAAAAATAAATGACTATGTCTTCCATTTCTTCTTTCCAGTCACCCAAAAGAACTTCTCTCACATACCATTGGCCAGAATTGTGCCACAAGCTACCCTGGCTGGTGTGGCTGAATGGATTAAGTGTTGACCTGTGAACTGAAGGGTTGCCGGTTTGATTCCCAGTCAGGGCACATGCTTGGGTTGCAGGCCCTGTCCCTAGTTGGGGGTGTGTGAGAGGTGGCCGATCTGTTTCTCTCTCACATCAATGTTTCTCTCCCTCCCCTTCTTCCTCCCTCTCTTCCTCTCTCTGTAAAAAATAAATAATAAAATAAAATCTTTTTTTAAAAAAGAAAGAATCGTGTCACATGCCCATTTATAAGTCATTCACTTACAAAGGGCATGGGATTTCCACAGCTGGCGCAGACTAATCAGGATTTAAATGGGACTCTGCCACATGAAGAATTACTTCACTGCCAGTGCTCTAAAGACAACGCCCAGAGGTATTTGCTGGTGAAGTCCCTGGACTCCCCCTACCTCCTACATTTTCCAGGTTTCGACTGTTAGCAGTGCCTGGAAATCCAGAAATTTCCTTGGAATACCTCTAAGCGATTCATTCTCTCTGTTGCTTAAAGTAGTCCATGCTGGTTTCTGCTCTCTGCAATCAAAAGTACCTTACCTAGTTCACTAAACATTTTACAAATTAGACATATAATACAAAAAGTCACACTTTGTAAACATTTATAAATACAGAAACAAAAACTTGTATTCAGTTATGGAGTATCAGGTAGCATAGATTTGGAAGGGACCATTTATGACTTCAATGGATAACTTATTGTCTGAACTTAAAACTGGGTCCATAGATTAGAAAACTATAGATGCATTTATAAAACAGAATATTTCAAATCACGATGGACTTACAAAATGGACATGTGTTTACTAAAATTAACCAAGACTGACTGATGATTGACTGATTATATACTTCCCAGGAGGGTGCTTCTCAGAATTTAGCATAATAAGAAGCATGGGGAGAGTTGAAAATACGGAGTCTAGGCCTAATCTCTAGAGATTCTAATTCAATGGGTGTAAAAGGAAGGCCTGGAAGTGTAGGAGTTTTATCTCAGCACCGACCTGAAGTATCTGAGGAACAACAGACATCTGTGTTACCACTTCGTAGGTTCCCACGGAGGGTTAGACCATTGTGCACATGGCTCTGGCTTGCAACTGAGATCCGGAGTGGTCTGCAACTCAGCTCAGTCTGAGCACTTTTATATAAATGTTACGAGTATGGACCAATCCTAGAATGGTCTGGAATATGTTCCCTCTGAACCACTTCATTAAATTACCAGCAAATGGACCCATTAACAAACGAATAACAGAGAAAACATTCTTATTTTATGGAGACAAGGAAAAAAATCTACTTTACTATGAGGAGAAAATTGACATCTGGGTTTCTGCTTGGCTGTCCTCAGTGTTAATTCACTCATACACACACAGTTGTAAAGATTGAAAGAAAAAAAGAAAATATTTTTCAAAAAGTTTTTTTAGAATAAATTCTAAAAAGTACAAAGCCCCTTTTGGGTGCTTTTCTAATTTTTCCTGAAACTTGGACCCTCAGACTAGTCCAAAATAAAATCTGAAAATGTAGATAAATGATTAATGTGAAAAAAATGAGCCCAGTTTTAACTACAAAGAATTAAAGCCTAAAACAAGCCTTATAAAAAAGGTCCAATACAATTATGTAAATCTTAAATGCATCTGGCAAGAACAAACATCTACCTAAAACCTGTGTAAGCTTCAGCTCAGACCAGAGCCCCCGTGAGCCAGCTCCACAGCCAACACAGCCCGAGGTCAGATGTGGCTGGCAGCAGGGCCCAACTAAAGTGACTCCAGCTCCGTGGGGTCAGCCCTGCACAACACCTTGTCCACTCAGCTGGTGGCCAGCACTCACAGCCAGTCAGCCAGAGGGTCCACCGAACCACTGCCATGCTAGCGGCATTTGGGGACCAACTGCAACAGGAGGGCACACACAACCCACACAGGGGACACCCCCTAGAGCAGCCAGCTCAGATGACCAAGGAGACTGACCTGCTGAGCCTCACAGGAACCTTCTGCGTCAATTCACTCTGTCAAGACTGGGAGACATAGCAGATCTCCATATTACTCAGAAACCAATGCAAGAAATCAGCCAAAATGAGGGGACAAAAAACATGTCCCCAACAAACAAACAAACAAACAAACAATCAAACTTATGTAGAATTCTGAGAGGTTTTGGTAATGTTCCGTTTCACCAACTCACCCTGAAGACACAGCATGTCTTCATTAGCAACAGCTGCTTTTAGGCTGCTTTGAAAGAGCTGACAAATAGTTGCTGGGGTTAGTATAAAGTAAGGGCCTGTGATGTGGTCCTCAGTGACAGCAGCCAACATTTATTTCCTGTGGTCCTTGGCATACACAGTGTGGTCTCATCACACTGCACAGGAGCAGGAGCAACCTGAGGGGAACAATGCAGGGGCCCTGAGAAGGGGCAGAATTCAAATGCAGCAGCTGGGCTGCCTGGAGGCTCTGAGTCTACAACCCGCGAGCCAGGTAAGTATAACACAGCAATCTACACAATAGTCTCCCCTCATCCGCGATTTCACTTTCTGTGGTTTTAGTTACCCACAGTGAACTGCTGTCTGAAAATATTAAATGGAAAATTCCAGAAATAAACAATTCATAAGTTTTAAGTTGCACGCTGCTCTGAGGGGCATGATGAAATCTCACGCCATCTGGCTCTTTCCTGCACAGGATGTGAATAATCCCTTTGTCCAGCATCTCTGCGCTGCCTATGCTTGCCACCTGGTAGCCACAGAGTGGCTGGTCAGGGTAGCCACAGGTCAGGGTTGTCAGACTGACTCACAGTGCCTGTCTTCACGTGACCCTTACTTCACTGAATAATGCCACACTCACGTAACTTTTATTACAGTGTATTGATATAATTGCCCCACTTTGTTATTGGTTATTGTTCTTAATCTCATGGTGTCTAATTTGTAAATGAAGCTTTATCGTAAGTATGTACAAGGTGTGTTCAGAAAGTATCCAGCCATGTAATATGAAAAACAGATATATTTATTGAAGAAGATATGAGAAACACTGTACACAGGACAATGATGCCTCAGTTTCTTTCAAAGTAGGCACCTTGGGACCTCATGCAGTTCTCCCAGCATCATTAGCAACTACTGTGTGACGTTCCTTCTGGTCTGGTGGCAGAAGCTGTGGAACAAATTTTTCCATAACACATTTCATGCCAAGATCCTGCATCAAAATCTCGGACACAGTAAGTAGTTTTTGGAATCCCCAGATCAGCTGCTAGTTCTCTCACTGTCAGTGCCGATCTTTGTGGATTGCAGCCCATACACGTTCAACTCTTTCAGGTGTTCCACTTATTGCAGGCCTTCCAGAGCATGGATCACTTTCAATAGATTCTTGACCATCTTTGAAGCATTTGCACCACATTTTTATTTGCACTGCACTCATTGCAGCATCCCCCAAAGCCTTCTGAATCATCCAAATAGTTTCCGTGGAGAAATGTTCAAGCTTAATGTCAAATTTTATGCAGATTTGTTGCTCAGTAGATTTTGAATGTGACAGCCACACAGTACACATGCTCACTCGATGGTATCTACTGCCCCCACTGACTAGTACAGTGAAGTCATCATTGTTTGTGCATGAACATTCTAGTCCACTCTCCTTGGCTGCCAGGTTACATGGGTGCCACGCAAACCATTCTTGTTCTATTAACAATGGCTGGACTTTTTCTGGACAGATCTCGTATAATTCACATAACTTGACAATTGATTAAATATGTACAAATGGGGGGAAAGGAGTCAAAGATAATTCTGAGGACAGTGGCACCATTAACAGAAAGAAGGAACACAGAAGGATGAGTTGGTTCTGGTCTGGGTTCAATAATATATGCAGTTTCAGGCATCCACTGTGGGGGGCAGTCTTAGAACGCATCTCCCATGGACAAGGGGGGACTGCTAAACTCAAACACTACAATCTATAATCCAGGTAAGCATAACATGAAGGTCCTGCAAATCCTGCCACTATATTTGCCCCTATAGGCAAATACAATCCACCAAACCAACAAACAGGACCATCAAGAGCTAGAGACCACTCGGGCCAGGGCACTACTTTTTGTTTCCACCCTCAGCAGCTTCTCCAGCACCACCTCACAGAACCAAATTTTCAGATGAGAGGGAGGTTTCTTATTGGGACTCACGGATCCTCCTTGGTATGTGTAATATTACTCAGTTTGGATTCCAAGTCAACATTTTAAAAATTAACCTATACATCCAATCTGTGAATTATACTGAGTTGCTGAGCATTCAGGATCACTGCTATCTAATTTGCACTATAAATAATCATCACTTCTTCTTTCTTTTCCTTCTGTAGCTACACTTAAGAGAGCAAATATCATTAAATCAATTTTGAAAAAATACATAATATTAAATTGTCACTAAAAAAGAAGGTAATACAAGTGATGGCTGAGGTTAGAAGTCAGAATTTATCATTGTCGTTGATAAAGGCCCACCCTCCTCACCCATTCTCCCTTCTGCCCAACTTACACCACCACCCTCAGGAAGGTTGTTATAAAAATGGCTTTCAGGTTGCTGGGGTTCATTATGGTGCCCTCATTTGTCTCTGCCTGGCAACATCATTTTAAGACTGTCAAAGGATGTGCTGTATTATTTCCATTCACAGTGTCATGTAATTAAGTAACGGCATTTTTATACAGGAGAAGCAAGGCTAAACATTCCAAATGTACATATAAGGTTAGATAAGCTTTGAAGAGCCATAAATGGCTCAGGTTGGTTGCCGCTGGGGTCATGTAGTTGAATTTTAAGTTTAACAAGAGAAAATCAACAAAGATTTGACACCAAAGAAAAAAATATAACTAATGAACAGATGATGAAAATTTACATTCCTCTTAAAAATTAATCTAAAGCCACCTTAAACCTTGGATTTTTATGGTTTTGAAACCAAGTTGCCTTTATCTTTTCTGTTCCAATTTTGAAGAATGGTAATTGTACATTTTGTGAGAAAATGTATGTTTGACAGTAGCTAACTCTTCCATTCCCCAGAAGAAAGTCAGAACTATTTGTTTCAGAAAGGTTAATTTGAAGTCAAGCTTCACTTTATGTATTAAAATAGGTCTTAAGAGAGAATATTTAAGCATAGCCTCAATTTAATTGGTTTAGCACCCTGGAAACTCATGTTAAAAATAAGGACATTTATAACAAAGAGAAAGTGCCATAGTAGAGAAATTGTTACATTCCCTGCTCTCTTTGGATTTTTAATTCATTGTTTTACAAGCCTACCTCAACTTCGTTGCTTTTCATTTTTTTTTCCTTTTCTCTCCTGTAAGCTAATAGAGTAGTCACAGCCCTGAAACTGCTGGAACTGGCAAATAGGTCATGTTAGTCATCGACAGCAACCAGGGGCAGGTATCAAGGATGCAATCACACAAATGTAGCTTTCAAAAGAACACACATAACATTTTTCTCTTCTTGCTGAGGGAGCCAGTAAATGTTATAAACAACATTTAATTGAAATTCTCTATGGACATCATCTCTATATTTTGTCCCACAGCATTTGGAAGAGTGAGTTAAGTCCCAGGTCATCTGAGCAGGATCAAGCTGGGGAAAATGAAAGATTTACTTCAGATCTTACTTTGTAAGTGACAAGTTCTGAAAGACAATACTGCCTTGGTAGGAAACTGCCCTTCCAGTTCTTGGTTTTAGATTTTATTTCAATCCTGTGTCACTCTCCTTATGACATGGGGATGGACAAAGACCAAAGTGCTAGATGAGTAAGACCTGAATCATTCATAGTCTGGAAAAAAAATTTAACCTGTGATCTGAGGAGCAGGGACGTGAAGTGGGGACAAAGAGCAGCCTCAAAATTTCCTGAAGAGATTTTAAAAGCTTAGCAAGAGGGTAATGAAAGCCGTAGTCCAATAAAAGACTGAAAGAACCCAGTCAGATATCAAGCAAGAAAAGGTGTTTCCAACCGCCATGGGAAGATTACAAAAATCCAACTGAATGGCATTGAACCTGTGAGAACTGCAGAAGCTCTTAATGCAAATGACTCCATCCAAACTCAGCACTAAGAGACTTAACCAAACTCTACCATGGCTTCTAGCAGCCTAACAGCTAAGGAGACAAAGTGACAACTCAGAGTTCAAAAACAGGTAAATCATAAGCCAAAACAAATGAATTGCATACTGTTTAATTTAAATATTATAGGAACTCATGGCTTAAATGAACATCAAGGCTTTTTTTTATTTTTGAAGGTCAAAGACAAACCTGGTAATTGTATAATGAGAGGAATAGGGATAAATAAACTTTTGAGAAAACTACTGAAGTTCCTCACACATTATAGTTATCAATTATATTAAAATAAAATACAGTCACAGAGTTGACTGGAATGAAAAGCATATTTGTTTTCATGGTGTTAAGGAAATTATCTTTTAATAATGACTGAGATTCAAGGTTTGGATACAAAACAAAATAAAATTATCTAAAAGATTATAGCATTTTTCTCTAACAATTGTTGCAATGTTAATTTTACTAGGCAACTTCCCTCAACACTCAAAACTAGACGTTAATGTAAAGAAGACTTAGAGCTGCTTACTGATGAAATGATTTGGAATTCAATCTAAAGCAATTAATTTGTTTGATGTGGGGGCTAGTGGGAGAATGTCTTGTTTGAGCACCACGTGGTTAAGAACACCATGCTCAGGTGTATATGTGGTTCCATTTCTAATCCAGAAATAGATATGCACAGGAAACTGGATATAAACTATCTTGGACCTGGGCTCTCAAATATCCAAGAAGCTCACTTAAAGAAGGACTGCTGCAGAAACTATATTCAGAAATGTGAATGCCTTGGAGAATAAAGAGAAAGGAAAATACCAACTCGGCTACCCTAATGGCTCTTCAGGTATGGGAATGATGTTTTTACCTGGGTTTGAATAAGCAAATTTGCTGAAATCACCCCTCTTTAAAGCTGGGCTTTTTTTTTTGTCGTGAGAGAGAACTTTAATAAATTATAAAAAGGTCATTTTAGTTTTAGAAATATATTATCCAAGACTTTATTAAGATTAAAATACCTGTTTTATTTCTAAAGGAACTATGGATATTTACATCTAGTTTTCATATTCTGCAAAATTGGGACTAATCGGAAAAGAAGAATGGAAGTGTTCAAAAATATAGAACTCTTCAATCTGGCTACTTTCATGCTCAAGCCATCCATAGAAAGCAGTACAGATATATATTATGACCCCTGATTTCATTATTTTACATGTTTACATGTAAAATATAATAAATTTAGTTTAGTTTCATGTGTGTGCTCAGGAAAAGAAACTCAGACTTTAAAAAAACACTATATGGGTAAGGAAAATGTTTAAATGGTAACACGAAAGCGACAACCTGAACCAAGGCTATGGCTTATTTAATTAATGTATATTGAGGTTCTTCTGTATGAATAGCATTATGATGATTAGCCTAACAATCTGAATAGGAAAATGTGGAAGTGGCAATATTAGTGAGGATTCTCAGGGTTAAAAGGAATAGACATACTGTTCAAATCAGTGGAAGTGATAAAGGGCATTTATTGGCTCATGTTACTGAAAAGTTCAAGAATTGTTTCAGGCACTGCTGGATCCCAAGTCTCAATGTCATCTCTCTCTCTTTATCTCTTGGCTCCACCTTCCTCTAAAGTAGTTAGACAAGCTAGAAAGGAAACCCGAAATTTAAAATCTTATGATGACATTTACAATCACCATTAAGGAAAATCTTCCCTGATATCTTGTTGCTTGGTGCCAAACTTTTTGTCTTTAAAATGAAAAATTTGAACAATCATTTTCAAGGTTTCTTCCAGCTTCAACATTTAGATCTAGCAAATAAAAATACAGTAAGTTTGAATTTCAGATAAACAATGAGTAATTTTTTCAGTGTATGTACCAAATGTTATATGGGAATACTATTAATAAAAAATTATTTATTGTTCATCTGAAATTCAAGTTTAAGTAGGTATCCTGAATTTTTCCTGGCTACCCTAATCCTTGATATTATTTTCCTTAGCATAATATTCTCAAGGTCCATCCATGTTGTTGCAAATGGCAGCATTTCCACTTTTCATATTGCTGAGTACTATGCCACTGTATATATGTATCACATCTTCTTTATCCAATCATATGCTGAAGGACACTTTGATTGTCTCATTCATTCATTCATTCATTCATTCACTTATCTGTCCATCCATCTATCCATCCATCCCAGGATTTATTCAAATAGATACTAATTGGGTACCTGCTATGTAGCCAGATACTCTGCTAGGTGCTGGGAAGATAGTAATGAGCAAAAACAGACCTGTTTCCTGCTCTCATGGGACTCTCTAGTGGGAAGAGTGACAACAATTACATAACCACCAAGGTGAATGTATAATTGTTAGCTGAAAAAGGGGAAAAGGACTCATGGACATGGACAACAGTGTGGTGATTGCTGTGGGGATGGGGGGATATAAGGCGACTAAACAGTAATGGAAAAAATACAATAAAGATTAAATTAAAAAATTATTGCTAGCTGAGTAAAGTATGTTGAAGGAAAAGAGAACATATTGCAGAGGACCAGGGTCATAGAAAGATTCCCTAAGGAAGTAGTGCTTGAACTGAGAGCCAAAGGCTGAGTTAGAATTAACTGAGTGGGGGAAGAGTATTTAACATTGGGGAACTAGTCAATATTTCTTGTCTATGTTGAAATTAATGACTTTATAATTGGACTGAAAGTTTTGTTGGCATCTTCTTGAACAAACTTGGAGACAAACATGAATAGTGACACCCTCTTACCTCCTCAGTCATTCTGGCTCTTGCTTGCTACATACCCAGCCTTACTTTGTCACCCTAAGAAGACACTTTCCTTCTTTCTTGGAGATGATTGTACTTGAACAACAATTTTAAAAAAGGACACTTTCCATGAGCAGTACCACAGTTATCACAGGTGTGAACATCTCTTCAGATGTCGCTATAAGGTATGTGGGCATTAGAAGATAACAACTTATGATACCAGTCCTGAAAACACATTACTGGTCCTATTTTATTTCAATTATCCAAGATTACATTTCTGCTGTAAACTGTGAATAACACTTGGAATTGTTTTCCACGTCAGAAGTCCTGGATCCTGGTATTAATTCTGCTTTAGCTAACTAGTTCAATGTGCACATGACATTCAACCTTTATGTGCCCAATTTTCTTATCCATACAATGGGATTCACATTGGAAATTAAGCCTACATCATTGGATTGTTGTAAAGATTAAAATAATGTGGAGCTCTGACCAGTGTGGCTTGGTGGGTTGGGCATCATACTGCAGAGCAAAAGTTTTCTGGTTCGATTCCCAGTCAGGGCACATGCCTGTGTTATGGGTTCATTCCCTGGTCGGGGTGCGTGCAAGAGACAACCAATCAACATTTCCTTCCCTCTCTTTTCCCCTCCCTTCCCCTCTCTCTACAAATAAATAAGTAAAAGCTTTAAAATAAAATAAAATAATATGGAACCTTATATATGAAAAGTGAGTCCTATTGTTCCTATTTTGTTAGTCATACCAAAATAGTTACTATTATTGTTGCTGGTGTGAAATAACTTCTATTCAATATTCAACAAAATATTTTCCCTGAAGCTATACTGGGTATGTTAAAACTTGGATACATATAAATGTGACTTGAATAAATGCCTTTACAGGTTTTTCATCTGTTTAATGAGAATAATGGTATAGTATTTGCTAGTATTCCATTAATGTGGGGTTGAGAGGGTTAATGTGATTAGAGTGTCTTGAGAATTCCACCTAAGTACAAATATAAACCACAGTTATTATTACTACTTCTATAGCTGATGTTTCTTTGTTAATACATTAACTTCCCTCCACTGAACAAACTGCTAAGTTGTTGTAAGGACTCACGTCATCATTCCTCTCTTCCCGATGTGTCACTCTGCCCTTGAGCTAAACAATTGTTTAGGTCCTAGGGTGTTATTTGACAAATGATGCTGTAGAGTTCCCCAAAAAAGACTTTCAATTTTCCTCTTGTGTGGTGGCAGTGGTCAAGCCACAGCACCCCGTGGTCTGGTTCATTGAGAATGTACACTTGGAACTCACTCACTCATTTGTTCGTTGTGCTTAATCTGTTAAATTTTATAAACTCTGGAAGTATCTGAGGCTTTCCTTTTTCTTTTGACAATTTTCTCCTTACTTTTTTCCAAACTTGGGGAAAAAAAGGTTAATTGCTGTATTTCTTAGCTACTTCTCTCTGACTTTTATAAAATGCTGTGAAGTAACAAGGTTATCAGGATTTTATATATTTCTTAAAATACATGCACTCAGACTACATCCTGGCTAGAAGTTGAGTAGGAATAAAAGTTGATGAACTAAAACTGTAGAATCATGGACTTATTAGAGAAATTTGAGATCAAGTCCAACTTCCTTTCCACTCTCACGAAGAAACTGAGACTCAAAGAGGTATACACAATAGCCAGGACCACACCACCAAGGTGGCACTAAAACTTGGACTTCCTGATGACCAAATCAGCCTACCCCTGAATTTCCACTTCCCATCTGCAGACATAAAATTTTATTGCAGCACAGCCACATCCATCTGTTGAATTGTCTCTGACTGCCTTTGTGTTACAATGACAGAGTTGAATCATTTTGATGTAGGCTACACGGTTCACAAGGCATAAAATACTTACTGTCTGGCCCTTCACATAAAAGATCGCCCAACTCTATGTAGGCCTTTGAGTCCTCTGCCTCCAGCTAGCAAAAGGGGAGCAGGCATGAAGTATATATAAAGTGGGGGTTGGGGAGGTGGGGGGGGGTGGCCACACCATTTCTGCTTACATTCCATTGGCGAGCATTAGCTGCATGCCTTCACTTTTAGCCGGATTTGCACAGAGGTTTGGGAAAGGTAGTTTTTTTGAAATGGAGTCCTGAGCAGCTCATTTCCAGTGCAAATTCTATCCTATGAAAGTGGAGTCATGATTTCTGATGGACAGCTAGCTGTCTTTGCCACAGTAGTCAGCACCCTGTTTGTCTCCTGTAGTGCAGTAGACAGATGTGGTAGGTGCTACTCAGCACAGATCCCCATCTCTGGGAACTGCAGCCTCCCAGAAGTGAGACAGGGTGTGTGGCAAACTGGCTGTAACTGATAAAGGCTACAAGGACTATCATGGACATAGTAAGACCAGCCCTCAATGGATTTATGGCATAGAACCAGCAGAAGACAAGCTTGATCCAACATGACAACTAATTTCACCTTGCAGTAACCCTAGCCGCATTGTATGTTCACTGTAATACATTACCATACTAAGCGACATACCCCACACTACCATAATCGGAAATGGAAAGCCCATTTGAGGATACAACATGGCTAATGGGGCTCTTCCAGGAAGTCCCAACCCTTTCTCCGAAAAATCCTGAATATCCCTCCCCCTTATTGAATGCCCTACCATTCGAATAAATGTCTCAATAAAAGAAATAAATCCCTCTAGGCTGGGGCTACTCTGCCTGTGGAGAAGCCACTCCTTATCCTACTGATTCACCAATAACTCCCTTTCACTTTAAAGTTTTTCTGGCTCGTATTGAATTCTTTCCCGTGCAATGGCAGGAACCCATAGTGGGTCGTGGACCTTCAGGTCCCCCTGCCCTTGGAACGCCTGCATCAGAGGATGGACCTCTGAGGCCATATCTTTGCCATCTCTTCCCACCACTTGTCATCGATTGTTATTGAATTAAAACATAGTACTTGGCCCAAAATATTCTTTCAGAGATTTTGATCAGATATTAATAGTCTCTGTGCTGTTTAATAAAATGTAATTTGTTTATAAAACATTTTAACTAAAATAATATATGCAGACTCTTACTAGAGACCATTTTGTTTTAAATCAATTATAAATTTTACATAGTGCTGGGCCTTCTAAAATAATACACATAATTTATTAGGCTAGGATATGAGGATAGTATCAGAAAGGTAAAAATTACCTGTAATTAGTAATACAAATTCACTAAGTGACACAATGTAAAACACAAACATAATAATAAATAATTTAACTGACAAAACATAAACACAGAAGCTGTGGGTGATCTCTTCAGCTCCCACAGAAAAGCAGACAAAGCCACACTGCAGAATGTGTGAAGGAGGAAGCCGATACGAGAAAAGAGTGGAGACAAGAGATCATTTGGCTCCATGAAAAGCGTAGCTTCTTAGCTCCTGGTGGCTTTGGGGTTCCTGGTTCCAGTTCTATGCAAGGCCCATCTGTACTTCCTAACTTTGAGACTTTTAAGATACCCATTGTAGTGGACACCTATGGTTTTGTCTACCCCTCACCCTTCCATTATTTGGGGGGTCAACTTTCCACCCCATTTTGGTTCTAATGTGATCACATAACCTTGCTCTTTATCCACAGTGATCAATGCAGGAGAGTAGCACATGACAATGCAATTAACCAGACTACAGACCTTACTCAGACTTTACCAGGTTTTCACTTTTTAAAAATGTCTTTGCTTGTAGTTCTATGGCATTTTATCTTATTTACAGAATCATATAATCACCACTCCAATCAGCACACAGAACTGTTCCGTCACCACTTTATATTAATCACCCTAAACTTTGGGAACCATTGTTATATTAAATGATTTGGTTGTTCAAAATTTAAAAATAACGGGAAGGTAATTTAGTTTGAAGCCACTTTCTGCCTTCCAAATATTTATTTTAAGTCTTTATTGAGGTAAAAAAAAAAATACATAGAAGTTCTCCTCTGTGTAGAATGGTATTCACAATTTATGTAGGATGCTAAAGACCCCAAGAAAAATATCAAGCGTTCAAATGCATCCAACACAAAACTGATCGGTTTTTACTTTCAAATTTCCCCCAAATGACCTCCAACTTGGGAAATTTCTTGGCCCAAGAACAGAAGAGGTACCTACTGGAAACAATGATCTGAAATAAAAAAAGAAGGTGCCCTTCGAGCCCCTGAAACACAACACATTCCCAAAAGAAAGAAACAAGTCCTGACATGTTTTATGATAGTGTGACTCGGGAGCCTATGGGGGTAGGGTGAAGGAATAAGAGAAACTGGGGGAATCTGACAGAGGTGGCTCAAGTTCCTGGGCCAATTCTGTTGCACTCGTCTCTCTGAGCTTGTTAGCGAAAAGCCAACACAAGTGAATGCACATGACCTAAATAAGTAGCCCTTGCTTCATTTTCTTTAGTCAAGATTTATTTGAAGAGGGTGTAAGTACATGGGTCACATATAGAAATTTTGGAAAATATGTTTGCTAAAATAGAAACAGTGGCTATTTTTGGAGGGTGGGATTTCAGGTGGTTTTTATCTTTATAATTTTCTGTGTTTTTTTTTTTTCAATGAACATGTATCACTTACAAAATCAAAAAGTAAGCCACTGTAATTTCAAAATAGTGTATATGAGTAATTTAAATGGGAGATGATAAACACAATAATAGCAAGTGATTTAGTTGGTTTCAAATAACGGTTTGTTCCATTAATTAAGGCTCCTCTGTTCTTTGGAGTAGACCATTCTGTCCTGCAGTAAGTCAAGAACAAAGGGAAAAGAAACGGATCTGTGGCTAACAGAGCAATTTTTCAACCTGTTTCATCTCATGGCACACATAAACAAACTTCTAAAGTTCTGTGGGAACACCAACAAATATATATTTTTGCCAATATCACAAAAAATAGGTATAATTTTGATTCATTTACAGCAGATAGCTACTGCTGTGTGGCTGCTCTCATTTTTTATTTGACAGTCTAAGGGAAAAGAGGTCAGTGCCCCTGACTAAATAGTCAGGTGTCACACGTTTTAAAAAGTCTTGCAGCACAGCCCTGGCCAGGTGGCTCAGTTGGTTGTAGTGTCATCCCACACACCAAACAAGTTTGCGTGTTCAATCCCCAGTCAGGGCAGGTACAGGATGCAACCAATCGATGTCTCTCTCTATCTCTCTCTCGATTCTTCTCCCCCTTCCTCTCTCCCTAAAAATCAATGAACGTATCCTCGGGTGATGATTTTTTTGAGTATATTTTATTGAATATGTTATTGTATTTGCCCCATTGTTTTTTCTCCCCTTTATTCCCCTCCACCCTGCACCCCCCTCCCAGCAACCCCCTCCCTTAGTTCATGTCTATGGGTCATGCATATAAGCTTTTTGGCTTCTCCATTTCCTATACTGTTCTTAACCTCCCCCTGTCTATTTTGTACCTACCATTTTGCTTCCTGTTCCCTGTACCTTTTCCCCCTCTTCTCCCCCACTCCCCTCCCCCTGATAACCCTCCATGTGATCTCCATTTCTGTGATTCTGTTCCTGTTCTACTTGTTTGCTTGGTTTGTTTTTGTTTTTTTGTTTTAGGTTTGGTTGTTAATAACTGTGAGTTTGCTGTCATTTTGGTGTTCATAGTTTTGATCATCTTCTTTTTCTTAGATAAGTCCCTTTAACATTTCATATCATAAGGGCTTGGTGATGATGAACTCCTTTAACTTGACCTTATTGAGGAAGCACTCTATCTGCCCTTCCATTCTAAATGAAAGCTTTGCTGGATAGAGTAATCTTGGAAGTATGTCCTTGCCTTTCTTGACTTGGAATACTTCTTTCCAGCCCCTTCTTGCCTGCAAGGTTTCTTTTGAGAAATCAGCTGATAATCTAATGGGAACTCTTTTGTAGGTAACTGTTTACTTTTCTCTTGCTATTTTTAAGATTCTCTCCTTATCTTTAACCTTGCATAATGTAATTATGATGTGCCTTGGTGTGTGCTTCTGAGAGTCCAACTTGTTTGGGACTCTCTGAGCTTCCTGGACTCTCTGGAAGTCTATTTCCTTTGCCATAATGGGGAAGTTCTCCATTATTACATTTTTTTATTGTTCAGTTATAGTTGTCTGCTTTTACCTCCCACCACTATCCCCCACCCTGGCCATCCCCACCTCCATTATTTTTTCAAATAAGTTTTCAGTTTCTTGTTCTTCCTCTTCTCCTTCTGGCACCACTGTGATTCAGATGCTAGAACCGTTAAAGTGTCCCTGAGGTTCCTAAGCCTCTCATTTTCTTGAATTCTTCTTTGATCATTCTGTTCTGGTTGAATGTTTATTTCTTCCTTCTGGTTCAAACTGTTAATTTGAGTCCTGGTTTTCTTCCCTTCGCTGTTGGTTCCCTATCTATTTTTCTTCATTTCACTTTGCATAGCCTTCACTTTTTCCTCTATTTTGTGGCTATATTCAACCAGTTCTGTGAGCATCCTGAATACCAGTGTTTTGAGCTCCACATCTGATAGGTTGGTTATCTCCTAATCATTTAGTTCTGTTTTTGGAGTTTTGATCTGTTCTTTCATTTAGGCCATATTTTTTTTGTCTTGGAGCACCTGTTACATTGTAAGGGGTGGATCCTTAGATATTTGCCAGGGTGGGACAACCCACCTTGCTGTGTTGTGGTCCTCTTTGTGGGGGAGGGTCAAAAAGGGAATGATGCTACTTGCTCAGCTCTCAGCCAGCTTTCAGTCACTTCCCCCACTCCCCACAAGCAAGTTGGACACTTCTTGTGCTGATTCCCAGGTGGTGAGTTTGTGTATATTCTAGCATCCTGTGGGTCTCTCCAACGAACTCTCCTGTGAGGCTGGGACTTTCTCCTGCTGCTGCAACCCCCACAGGTTTTTACAGCCATAGGTTTTGAGGCTTTACTTCCCTGCACTGGAACCCTGGGTTTGTTGTCTGTCTTGTTCCCCAGTTATTCCTCCTGGATTATCTGCACGTGAATGTGGGATCACCTGGTCTGTCAGCTGCCACATCGTCTGGCCTGGTCTGTCATCTTGCTGCAGGTCCTTTCTGTCCCTGCTTCCTATCTCCGCCCCTCCTACCAGTCTGGATGAATGTTTCTTCTTTAACACTTTGGTTGTTGGACTTCTATACAGTTTAATTTTCTGGCAGTTCTGGTTGTCTTTGTTTTTAAACTGGTTGTTGTCCCTCTTTTGGTTGTGCAAGGAAGCAAAGTATATCTACCCATGCCTCCATATTGTCTGGAAGTCTTGTGTGATGATTTTTTTTAAAAGCCTTTAAAAAAATTCCTGTAGCATACTAGTTGAAAATTGCTGTTATAACAAATGGTTTTGTTTTCTCCCTCTTCCCTTCCCATTTCTCAAATTATAAGGTGGAGAGGAAGTGGGGGATGGCCTGGGGGCCCAGGGTGTGGCTGAGATCATGGGCAGACAACCTAGGTATTGACTGGAAGATGGAGAGAGAGCTGGAACACTCCTTCAAGTCTGTAAAAGGGCTTACAGAGATTTTTACTTAATCATCAGGTGTGGACTAGACAAAGGGCATTGTATTAAGAAACAAGTGATTTAACTGTTGGTCCAAGTTTGGGGTTTTATCTGCTCTGTGGGGCCACCCAACTTTCATTTTTTATGCAGAGCCCCATGCTTTATCAGATGTTTTTACTTTACATGGCTGTAAAAGGTAATTCTTCTCCAGGCATTATCCAATCTCTTTAATAATGCTTTCTAGAACACTGCTAGCTAATAGGTAGGTTACAGAATTTAAAGTTTTAAAATATAACCATATGGAAGTAAACTTTCATTTTTATTTTCTATGTACTTTCTGACAGGTGAAAAATAACAACTTTGTAATCTTTACCATGCAGCAATATATACCATAACCCACACTTCCACCCACAATGTGGCTTTCCCTGGAGTGGGGATAAGCTGGGACTGACTGGAGACTACTCCAAAACTTTTTCTGACCTCAAAGGCCCTTTGGAATTTAGAGAAAGAGTTGGGGAGATGCCAAGATGAAGCTTGCTAGAATAATAGAAAGAGCAGGCTTTGTGTGAAAGGTTAAAAATAAAAAAGAAAGAAAGCAAGAATTAAGCTAGTTAAAACTTGGGGCAAGGGGCAGAGCATTTGGGAAGGTAATGAGGGCTGGAGGCAAAGAGGAGCCATTTCAGAGCAACACAAAAATTCTAGCGAGGTGAGGAGGAAGAAGAGAGGCTTTGCCGGCACAGGCGGCTGGGTCATCCTGGTGTGCAGCTCTGAGCGCAGGTCCTCAGTGTAGAGCCCTGATCAGGATGGCTCTTCCCTCCAACGCCCAGGAACCTGAGAGCAATGGCTGGGCCAGAATTTATCAGGGAAAGGGAGCCTGAAAAATAGGCAAAAGAAAAGTCTACATTTACCCTGCTGCTTTTTCCTATGAAGTGGAGGTGACTCATCTTAGAGTGAAGCTATTATTTGCCTCCAAACACTCAGCTGAGCACGATGCTGGTAAGACCTGAATGAAGGTATATGAGAAGGAAATGAACATTTGGTAAATACCCACTATGTGCAGGCACTTTTCCAGATGGTTTTTACATTATTTAATCTTCAGAACAATATAGACAGCACCACTGTGCACATTTTGCAGATGAGAAACTAAGGCACAGGGAAAATAAATAACTTGTCACAAAATTAGCAAGTAGCAGGGCTGATAGTCAAGCCCAGGTATGATCTACCTGGTTCAAAAATCATCGCTCTTTTAGCTGCGTAGAAACACCATGACAAACATGAGTTCAAATCTTCATGTTTTTGCTTCTGGCTACTGCTGCCTGCTGTTACAGAAGGACTTTGGAAATGAACTCTTAAATTCCTTCTTTAGTGAAGCCATTGCTGTTGTATGGTGTATTAGTCAACACCTCCAAGAAGCCAACTCCAGACAGGATTGAATGTGCAAAGGTTTTCTTAGGGGAAGTGATTTTGGTGAGAGAATATGGGACAGGAGTGGGAAATGGCTGAAAACTGTCAGACGGCAATGCAAGTCTGATCCCAATGCAGAAGAAAAGAAGGGAAGATTGGATGGGAGCATCTGAGAGCACCAAGAAGTCTAAGGAAGGGTTGGTAAAGCTTTTGGTGAGTCCTTGAGCCTAAGTTAGCCATGAGAGAGGTCGCACACCTCCTTGGAACAAGCCTGCCTTAGTGTCTATGCCTTGTACATAGCTGGTCCCAGCCGGTCTCAGTGCAGCGGTTGTGATGGACAAAGAAGTGGAAGACAACCCCCAGGATGGGAGAAAATGTAGGCCAATCAAATATCTGATAAGGGACTTGACTTGTATCCAGAATATATAAAGAACATAATTCAATAATAAAAGACAAGTCACCCAATTTAAAAATAGGCAAAGGCTCTGAATGTAAATTTCTCTGATGAGGATATACAAATAGCCAGTAAGCACAAAAAGATGCTCAATATTACTAGTCATTAGGAAAATGCAAATCAAAACCACAAGGAGATATATTTCACACCCACTAGGATGCCTATAATAAAAGAGATGAACAATAACAATTGTTAGCCATAATGTGTAGAAACTAGAATTTTCATACATTGCTGGTAGGAATGTAAAATGGTGAACTTCCTTTGGAAAACAGTTTGGCAGTCCCTCAAAAAGTTAAACTCCAGCCCAGCAATTCTATTCCTAGGTATATAACAAAGAGAATTCAAAGCATATGTCCACTCGAAAACTTATACACAGATACTCATAGCAGCATTACATCAGGCAAAAAGTGCTCATCAGCTGGTGAATGGGTAAACAAAATGTGGTATAATCGATGGAATATGATGTGGTCATAAAGGAATGAAATATACCACACATACCACACACACACAGGAATATCACTCAGCCTTAAAAAAGGAAGGAAATTCTGTGATGTGCTACATGATGAGCCTGGAGGATGTTGTGCTAAGTGAAATAGTCACAGAAAGAAAACCAACGTACGATTCCACAAGGTATCGGAGTAGTCAAATCACAGAGACAGAAAGTAGAGCAGTAGTTGCCCGAGGCGGGTGGGAGAGGAAATGGGAGGAGCTGGTTGATGGGTGCAGATTCAGTTCTACAAGATGAAAAGAGTTCTGGAGTTGGTTGCACAGCAATGTGAATGTACTTAATGTAACTGAACTGTACACTTGAAAGTGATTAAAATGGTATATTTTAGGTTACGGGTATCTTATTTACCAAAGTTTAAAAAAGAGAAAAAAAGAAATGAAGTACTGATGCATACCATGACATGGGTAAACCTTGAAAACATGGGAAGCAAAAGCAGTCAGACACAAAAGGCCATATGCTGTACGATCGATTTATAAGAAATATAAAGAATAGGCACATCCATGGAGATGAAAAGTAGGTTAGTGGTTGCCATAGCCGGAGAGAGTAGAGGACGAGGGGTGACTGCTGAAGGGTACAGAGCTTTCTTTTGGAGTGATTACAATGATAAGGAATTAATGGTGAGTAATGGTGAGGATTGCATAACTGTGCATTTACTAAAAAAAAGCCCACTGAGTGGTATATAAATTGTATCTCAATAAAGATGTTATTTTTTAAAAAATGCTCTTGCAGTTTCAGAGCACATCAGTTGCTGGGGACTCAGTCAGTTACACTCCCTGCAGTCACAGGTCTGTGAGGTGGGTTCTCATGGCTACCACATGTGACGCTCTATTACACGTGTAGTTTTGGTGTTGATCGTGATGATAGTCACCTAAAATACATTAAGTGCAGACCTGAGCAGAGTAATGGACTACATTCCTTCTCCACTGACTTCTTTTTTGCCAAGCTTCAGTAAATGCATGGTCCTGAATTTCTCCCTGAGGATGGACGAGTTTTCATGCTGCTATTTCACGGCTGCAACCATATTGATTCTCAGAGAGCGAAGGATATATGAGCAGAAAATATGAAGTGGTTTCAGATCTACTTTGTGACTCTAACAAACATGAAAAGGACGATGAAACAACCTGCATTTTCAACTGCTGGCCGGAGGCACACTTGTGCAAACTGCCACGGAGCTGTCACTGCCATCACCTTCACTTCGGGCAAATCGGATGGTGACAAGGAAGGGTGGGACCCGACCTGCTGAAGTAAGATGGGAATGCTTGTGGTTCAAGGCACATGCTTATCTTTTTAAAGTTCCAGATTTATTAGTGTTAGTAGAAGATAAACCAAAATCTAATTTAAAAAAATTTCCCAGAGAGGTGGAAGAGACAAAAGGAGGGAATCGTGATAAAAGTGAAAGACATATTTCACTGTTTTCTGAAATTTCTGAAATTTCTGAAATTACTTAGACATTTGACTTTGGAATCATGTAAATGTTTTACATGATTCAAATAAAATAACTACAAAAATAAAAAATAAAATGAATGAACCCAATTGTGGATTGAGTGGGTATCTTAACCATACAGAGAACTATTTTAAGGTATTCTAAAACATAACAATATAACTAGAATGTACCTGATAACAAAAAAAAAAAAAAAAAACCCTGCCAAAATGAACAAACAAACTTAAAATCTTTTCTAGTAGGCATATTATTAGTTACAGTGTTGGTATAATTATTCTAGACTATTATGTATGCAATAGGAAAATTCAAAGTAATTAGGTTGTAATTTATTAGGAACCAAGATTTTCAACATAAAAAGCTTGAATCAGAGAAGCTAAGTAAAAACCATGTAACCCTAAATTTGAATTGGAAACATAATGAGTAGTGCATTTTCTATTAAAAATATTTTTAAATTCTATCTACCAGAAAAGCCTGGGAACAATGGCAAACCTGGCCTTGTTAAACTATGCTAACACAGCTCTAAATACAACTTCCCATCAAAAAGAACTAGGGGAGCTTATGGTCACGTTGGTAGATGCTGTACTCACACCCTCCCACAACTACATCACAATTACAACTAAACTACAGACCAACCATCATTCAGAACTGCCTGAAATGTAGCTGAACAAAAGTCCCACAACTAAGATTTTAAAGAAGGAGTCCCATGGAGATGGGTAGAAGGGGCAGAGACATGGAACTGTGGGTCCCACACCCACCAGTAGCAGGTAAAAATCAGGAGGGATATCTCAGCTGCGAAGGTCCCACCTGAGGAGCAAGGGGTCCCAGCCCCACACCAAGACCCCCAGCCCAGGGTTCCAGTGCCAGGAAGAGAAGTTCCCATAACTTCTGGCTGTAAAAACTGTAACTTCTAGCTGAATGAGACTGAGGGCTTCTGAAGTTCCAGGCATCCCTCTTAAAGGGCACATACATAGATTTAACTTGGACTTACTCCCTCTGTGCTCCACCACTGAGAAAGCAGCACAAAAGCCACCAGGGACATAGTAGGAGGAACTGAATTGTCTGGCAACAGGGCCAGAGAAAAAGGGAGAGCTTTCTTGCAAATAGAAGTGCTGATAGAGGCCATTGTTCCCTTGCTGAGCCCACCCCCGACAGAGCCAGCAGGTGGGTGCCATATCTGAGTCTCCATCAACCTGGCTGTCACCTTGCCCTGAGGACTCCCCGAGATACTGCCCCACCCAAATTTCAGGCCCACCCAAGCTTTTTCCAGTGGCTTTACCATAGGAATGGCCAATCTTGGCTCATGCTTCAGAGTTTTTTTAAATCTCTCAAAAAGGCAGCATCTGGCTTTGGTATGTCCTGTATCTCTCACTAAGTGAGAGGCCCAGCACCAGTGGCAGCTAACCTTGGCTCACAGCTTGGCCTTTCCAGGGCACCTCCAAGACCAGCACAAGTAGCAGCCATCTGCAGATCACTTTGTAGCTCATGCCAGTGGTCCCAGGCAGAACACCGGCAGCAGATGAAGACCCAGAACCAGTACACCGGGTGGACAGTTCAGACCAGTTGAAACACCATTCAACCACCCCCACAAGTGACATACTCAAAGGGCAGACTCAGTGAGCACTGAAGCCCCACTGAAGTAAGTCCTGCTCTGTGGGGTGGGGCCCTGCATAACCGATCTCCCATTGTGGTTGGTGATTATAGCCAGTTCTTGCAGCCAGTTGGTTTGGGGGTAAATCCCTCTCACTGATGCGCCAACAGCAATCAAGGCTCAACTACAGCAGGAGATGGTACACAGCACACAACAGGGGGCCACAACTGGACAGCCCATCTTAGGTGGTCAGAGAGGCTATGCCACTGGATGCTAAGAACACCTACAACATAAGGCCCATCTACTAAGCCAGGAGATATAGCAGCTCTACAAAATACACAAAAACAAAGAGAAGCTGCCAAAATGAGGGGGCAAAGAAACGTGTCCCAGATGGGAGAAAAGAACAAAACTCTAGAAAAAGAACTAAACAAAATGGAGGCAGGCCATCTACTAGATACAGAGTTCAAAACACTGGTTATAAGTATGCTCAGTGAACTTAGGGGAAGGATAGATGAACTTAGTGAGAACTTCAACAAAGAGATGGAAAACATAAAAACAGAACTAGAAAATATAGAAAAGAACCAGCCAGAAATCAAAAATACATAAACTGAAATTAAGAATGTATTATAGGAAATAAACAGTGAAATAGATGAAGCAGAGGATCAAATCAGAGATTTGGAAGATAATGAAACAGAAAACACACGATAAGAACAACAAAAATAGCCCTGGTTGGTGTGACTCAGTGGATTGAGTGCTGGCCTGCAAACCAAATGGTCACTGGTTCCAAGGGCATATGTCTAGTTGGTCGGCCAGGTCCTCCACTTGGGGGTATGCAAGAAGCAACTGATTAGTGTATCTCTCACATATCAGTGTTTCTCTCCCTCTCTGACACCCTCCCTCCCCCTCTCTCTTAAAATTAAAAATAAATGAACAAACAAAAAAGAATAAAAAAAAATGAGGATAGTATAAGGAGCCTCTGGGACAACTTCAGGTGTACCAATATTTGCATCATGGGGGTGCCAGAAGTAGAGAGAGATATAGGAATTGAAAACCTATGTGAAAAAGTAATGACAAAACAATTCATGACCTGGTAAAATAAATAGGCATACAAGTCCAGGAAGTGCAGAGAGTCCCAAAAAAGATGAACCCCAAAAGGCTCACATCAAGACACAGCATGATTAAAATGCCGAAGTCAAAGACAAAGAGAGAATCTTAAAAGTAGTAAGAGAAAAGCAGTTAGTCACCTACAAGGGAGCTGCCATAAGACCATTGGGTGATTTCTTGCCACTCCCTTTTGCAGGCCAAAAGGAAGTGGCAAGAAATATTTAAAGTTATGTAAAGCAAGCACCTACAACCAACATTACTCTACCCAGCAAACCTATCATTTAGAATCAAAGAACAGATAAAGAGCTTCCCAGACAAGAAAGAGCTAAAGGAGTTCATCACCACCAAATCAGTATAACAGGATATATTAATGGGTCTTCCTTAAGAGGAAGAAGAAAAAATTAAAAATATGATAATAAAATGGCAATAAATACATATTTATCAACAATTGAATCTAAAAAATACAAAATAAATGAAGCAGAACAGAAACAATTCATAGATACAGAGAACATTTTGACAATTGCCAGATGGGAGGGGTCTTGGGAGGGTTAGTGAAACAGGTGAAGGTATTCAGAAGTACAAATTGGGCCTTGGCTGATGTGGCTCAGTGGATTGAGTGCCGGCCTGTGAACCAAATGGTCACCAGTTTGATTCCCAGTCAGGGTACAAGCTTGGGTTGCAGACCAGGTCCCCAGAGGGGGTATGTGAGAGGTTATCGCACATTGATCTGTCTCTTCCTCTTCTTCTCCCTCCCTTCTCCTCTCTAAAAATAAAAATAAATTTTAAAAAAAGAAGTACAAATTGTTAGTCACAGAATAGTCATAGGGATATAAAGTACAGCATAGAGAATATGGCCAACAATATTGTAATAACTATGTAATGTGTCAGATGAGTACAAGATCTATCAGGATGATCACTTAGCAAGTTATATAATGTTTAATCACTAGATTGTACACCTAAACTAATATATTGTATGGTAACTGTAACTGAAAAATTAAAAAGTCAAAATAGAGTTTCTGGTCCAGATGGAGGTTTAGGTAAACATGCCTTGCACCTTGCACAACCACAGTAAAAATTATAACTAAAGTACAAAGCACATATCACCCAGAATCATCAGATAATTGAGCTGTATGGAAGACTAAAAACCAAGCAATTAAAGAGGTTACATTCATCCAGACAGGTAGGAGGAGTGGAGAGGTGGAGAAGTGGAGATGTATAATGAGCACAACCACGTATGGTGGATAAAAATTGGGCGGATACTTCGGAGTGAGGGATCCCAACCCCATACCAGACCACCCAGCCCAGTGTTATAGTGCCAGGAAGGTAATTCCCCTTAATTTCTGGGTGTAAAAACCAGTGGGTGTTGGGGTTGTGGAAGGAAAAAACTACAGGATTCTCAGGTGCCCTCTGTGGAAGGGCCCACAGCAGACATAGGACTTACACAGACTCATTCCCTCTGGGCCCCATCACTAGGGCAGCAGCTGTAAGGGCACCAGTGGTACATGGAGAGAAACTGAAGTGTGTGGCATCAGGGTAAGTGCTGGGGGACAGCTTCCTCCTGAATAAAACTTCAGTGATCAGGCAGTGACTATTGTCCCTTTTCTTTTAAATTTTTATTTTATTCTATTTTTAATTTTTTTATATTTGACTTATTTTTAGAGAGAGGAGAAGGGAAGAAGAAAGAGAGGGAGAGAAACATCAATGTGTGGCTGCCTCTTGTGTGCCCCTTGCTGGGGACCTGACTGGCAACCCAGGCATATGCCCTGACTGGTAATTGAACCAGTGACCCTTTGGTTTGCAGGCCCGTGCTCAATCCACTGAGATACACCAGCCATGGCCATTGTCCCTTTTCTGAGCCCTCTCCCACACAGAGCCACAGAGCGGCAACATCATATCTGAACCTCCATCAATGGGTTGCGCACTTTGGACATTACCTAAGGCTCTGCCCTCCCCAGCTTATGGGCATGCTTCTCTACAATAGGCTACATTACAAGAGTAGGGAGTCAAAGCAGCTCTACCCAATACATAGAAATAAACAAAGGGAGGTGGCCAAAATGAGGAGACAAAGAAAAATGGCCCAAATGAAAGCATAGATCAAAATTCCAGAAAAAGAACAAAACAAAATGGAGATAAGCAATCTATCCAATGTAGAGTTCAAAACCCTGGTTATTAGGATGCTCAAGGAACTCAATGGGTACTTCAACAGCATAAAGAAGACCCAGGCAGAAATAAAGTTTACACTAAGTGAAATAAAGAAAAATTTACAGGGAATCAAAGGTAGAGTATATGGAGCCAAGAATCAAATCAATGATTTGGAACAAAAGGAGACAAAACATTCAATCAGAACATCAAGAAGAAAAAAAGAATCTAAAAAATAAGGATAAGCTAAGGAGCCTCTAGGACAACATCAAACACATCAACATTTGAACCATAGGGGTACTGGAAGGAGAAGAGAAAAAGCAAGAAATTGAAAACTTATTTGAAAAAATAATGAAAGAAAATCCCCCTAATTTGGTGAAGGAAATAGACATACAAGTCCAGGAAGCACAGAGTCTCAACCAAGAGGGACACAAAGAGAACCACACGAAGGCACATCATAATTAAAATGCCAAAGGTTAAAGATAAAGAGAGAATCTTTATCTAAAAGCATCAAGAGAAAAGCAGAGAGTTACCTACAAAGGAGTTCCCATAAGACTGTCCACAGATTTCTCAAAAGAAATTTTGTAGGCTAGAAGTGACTGGCAAGAAGTATTCCAAGTGATAAAAAGCAAGGACCTAAAACCTAGCAAATCTATTATTTAGAATGGAAAGGCAGATAAAGTGCTTCCAAGAAAAGGTAAAAGTAAGGAGTTCATCATCACCAAGTCATTATTAAGCGAAATGTTAAAGAGACTTATTTAAGAAAAAGATCAAAACTATGAACGTTAAAATGGCAATAAATTCACAACAATTGAATCTAAAAAACAAACTAAGCAAGCAAGCAAACAGAACAGAAACAGAATCATAAATACGGAGATCATTTGGAGGGTTATCAGTTGGGAAGGAGAAGGGGGAGAATGGGGGAAAGCATGCAGAAATTAAGAAGTACAAGTTCATAGGGATGGCTGGGGTTAAGGGAGTGGTGAGGAGAAAGTGGGGACAACTGTACTTGAACAACAATAAAAAGAGAGAGAGAAAGAGAGAGAGAGAGAGAAAAGAAGTACAAGTTGGTAGGTACAGAATAGATAGGGCAATGTTGAGAATAGTACAGGAAATGGAGAAGCCAAAGAACTTATATGCATGACCCATGGACATGAACTAAGAGGATGAGGGTTGCCAGAGGGAATGGAGGGTACCAGGTAGAGGGGGGCATAGGGAAAAATTGGGGCCAACTGTAATAGTATAATCAATAAAATATATTAAAATAAATAAATACCTTAAAAAAAAGAAAAACATTTTTTTAAAAAACCCCTAGGGCTTCTTGGGGAAATGGCTAATTAACTAGGGAAGGAAATGATTATTACAAGCCCAGAATATCTTACCATATTAGAAAGCAATTCAAGAATCAAGATGAATAACAGCTAAAATGGCCATAAATGGTGTGGCTCAGTTGTTTGAGCATTGCTCCACAAAGGGGAAGGCTGCGGGTTCAAGTCTAGGTTAGGACGCATGCCTAGGGGGCATGTTCAGTCCATAGTCAGGGCGAGTATGAGAGGCAACTGATGGATGTTTCTCTCTCACATCCATGTTTTTCTCCCTCCCTTTCCATCTCTCTAAAAATAAACAAAACCTTTGAAATAATAATAGCTACTATGGAATGAAATATGTTTAAACCCATGAGTTTATAATGATGCTAGACAAACAAATATTATTGATCATCTCGGGAAACCAAACCATCTTTCTGAAAAATGAAAAGAATCAAGCATTCATTTTACCTTTCCTGCATAAATTAATTCTACCTCAGGACACTCAAATTGTTGATGAGGGGAAGTTTCTCTTGATAGTTTTAACTAATAAATGAAGAGGTGATAGAAATAGAATATGATCATTTTGCAACCCTTTAATGAAGTTAATGGGTATAGACAATGATCATCCATGGGCTGCTAACATTGCAGAGACAACCAGATGTTTTGCACCGTCTAGTGAAGTTCACCATTTACAAAGTATTCCTGATAAACAAGCAAACCTGACTCCAATATGATAGTCATTAGCAACTGTCTATTTTAATGTAAATTTAAAATAACCTCTCTGCGCTGTCCAATATGGTAGACACCAGTGATTTGTGGTGATGTAAATTTAAACAAATTGAAACAAAATAATTCAGTCCCTCAGTCACAATAACGCAACGTTCCCATCATCACAGAAAGTCTTATTGGACAGGGCTGAAAATCCAACTACCAAATTTTTCAGACCATAAGATGCACCTAGGTTTTAGAGGAGGAAAATAGGGAAAAAAAATTTGAAGCAAAAAATGTGGTAAAATATTTAATAACATAATATTTCACCAGTGTAAATGCAAAGCTACATTCGGACTATAAGACACACCCCCTTTCTCTCCCAAATGTGCGGGGGCAGGGCATGTCTTATAGTCCAAAAAACGCAAAGTACTAGTTTGCAAGAAGCAGAGGAAACCAGCCAACAGGAGTCACACAGTAGGAGGAGTCGGTTGCCAAATCCAGCATGTGGGAAACTGCAGGACAAATGACCCAGTTCTTCCAACCAATACATTACAAGGGGAAAAATGGAGACAAATAGTTTAAAAGAAACTTAAGAAAAACATCAACCACATGTGAAGTATGGACCTTGTTTTGATTCTGATGACAGAACTCTGAAAAAATATTAATGAGGCAGTTGACAAAATTTGAACACTGGCTGAATATTTGATGATACAAAGAAAGTATCATTATTTTTAGTGTTACTGATATTATGGTTATATCTAATAAAAGATCCCTTATCTTTTAGAGACATATCCTCAAATCCTTATATTTTTACAGAAGAATATAAACAGACATCTAGATTGAGCTTTAAAGTAATCCAGTAGGGAGAGAAAGTAGATAAAAGCATAAATGGCCTAAGATTTGCCAAATGTTGATAACTCTTGAAGCAGGAGATTCCATTAAATTAGTCTGTATTTTTTTTTGTATATGTCTTAAGTTTTACATAAGAAGTGGTTCTTTCTGAGTGACCGGTTTATCTTTTACATTCGTATAGTAGATCTGAAACCGCTTGGCATTTTCTGCTGTTACAACTTGTTTATTCTCCAGGTCGGAATGCATGGAGTGTAGAAGTGGCGGCATGGCACTCTGCTGGTTTGTTCTTTGGCTCTCTCAGCCTCCGACAAGCCACCTATTCCCATCCCGCTATCTTTGAAACGACTTGGGCAGGGGCGGGGGGGTGGGGGGGGCGGGCGGCGTCCAGCAGCTGTTTGACATTCAGTGCACACTGTGAAGTGACAGTGGTGCCCAAAGAACCATGAAGGAAGGTCGCACGCAGACGAATCAAATACAGTTCTTGACTTCAGGGAGTTTACACTGTGTTGGGGAGGTGATCATATCATTCATAATAAATAAATTATTATAAAAAAGTAGGCACAAAGTTTAGAGAGGACTGAGGAAGGGATTGGTACATTATATCAAGGGATGGAATTGAAGAAAGGCTTCATAAAGAAGGTAGACTTTGCACAACATTTTGAAAGAATGAAAATGTGCTCTCCAATTGGACAACTCATGCAAAGACAGACGGGCCTGGAAGAACACCGCATGTCTGTGGGTCCTCACTGCCCCGGAGGTGTCTGTTAGTGAAATTCCTGTGTATTCCAAACAGTTATGGTCTCATTAATGGGAAACTTCAATTCAGTTCAATAGACTTTCGGTTCAATTAAATGAATGCCTAGCAAAGCAAATGAATAACTGAAAAATATTCTGTCACTTAAGCACTTTCTGCGCTTTTAATATTCTGCCAGAATCTGTGGAGAGTCCAAAAGAAAAATAGAAAAGACTCTTAAAGGATTTTCTGGTCTTGTTAGACAGGTAGGATTTATACGTGTGGAATAATTACAGAGAGTGGTTAGAGAATTCCTGAGGAAGGAAGTAGGGTTTCAAAGAGACTTAGGGGGGAAAAAAGTAGGCCAGGGTTTTGTTCTAAGCTATTTCTGTTGGTAACGACAGCTAACACTGAGGGCTCCGGAACATGTCAGGCCATGTATGATACACTTCCACATGCTATTTCATTTAAGTGCATGCAAAAAAAGCAGAAAAAAAATCTAGATCCCAGCAACATACAATGAATATTTTTCTTCCCCATTTTCACTATAGTTATTGGTAACCTTATTGGTCTTTAGGTTTACATTTACACCTGCACAGGGGGTGGGGAGTGTGGAGAGGCTGGAAGGGTGTATAAGGGGGTGAGACTGACCCAAGGAAGTCTTTGACCTGCCTACTATGGTGAGACTTGGTGTGAACAGATTAGCAGGACCAATGTGATTCCTTTTCTAGGCAAACTGATGTACAAACACAAAGAATCAGCTAGTTGGCAGAGGAGAGAAGGGAGTGAATGTGTGAAGAGCAAGAAGCTGAATCATATTAATGGCTAAACACTGGTGAAAGGGCCCTACATGGCCCAGCCCAACTACCCACTCTGCTTTTACTAAGGTCTAATTATTTGGATTTTTCCAAGGTCTCTTTGCACATTTATTCCTTCATTGGTTGTATGAATTTTAGAGTCTTGGGGTGCATATGTGCAAAGACGATATTCTACCTCAACTGTTGTCTTTGGTTTTAACTCAATCTCTTTGGGTACATTCACATCAGATATGGAATTCTCCCTTCCCCCTTCTCCTTCCTTTCTCCCTGTAGTGATAAAAATTCCCACATGTGGAGAAGTGGGCGTGTTCACGGAGTCCCAGCATCAAGAGGGGGCTCTGGTCCGTGCAGTGTCTATCGTCCCCCAGGGTCCAGGTGGGCCTGAGGGATCTCCTTTCTTTCTACATAATCTCTGGCTGGTGGCTCTAAGCCCAACGGCTCTGAGACTGGCCTGACACTGTGCCTTTTCCTCCTTCAGTGGCCTAAGTGGTCACCTCCACTTTCTTTTGGATGATCAGAGACTCTTGGTTATGTTCCCCAAACAATGCAGGAGTTCACTGAATGAGAGAGGGTGCCTAATCTAGTCATAGAAAATCTAGAATCTGCCTGGACATCGCAGTCTGCTCAGGACTGGTGTTGGATGCAGCACTTCTCTACAAGACTTGCAACTTGGGGGCCAGGCATAGCCCTTCTGTCCACTGAGCGCCCAAATACTAGCTTCCATTTAACAGTCTGTACTCTGCCACATCTGATTTAGCCCTTACTGAATGAAACCCAAGTCCTGGATGAGTTCTTTTAGTATCTTCTTTCCCATTCCCTGCTCAAAATTCACTTTCGCAAGACAGGTGACCTGCTCTTGTGTAGTCAGGCCTGCCTGCTTCTCCTACCTGTGGGTGGCTGCATCACACTCTCAGGTACTGGGCCCTTTCAGGGAATACAACCAGATTTGTCTCTCTCAACCCCTCTGGCTCCTGCATTGGAAAATTTACTTCCAAGACAGTTTTTGTTTCTCTTCTTGGTTTTAGGAATCTAAATTGCAACTCAGAGGTGAACAGTGATTTCTTTGTTCCCTTCCTGAAGACAGCAAGCGTGGAAAATTACCTGCTGTCTGACAAGGAGAGGGAGTAGAATGGTTACATGAAAGCTTGAGGAGAAAACCTTAATTGATATTGCGAAATGTTACCTGCTAAATTATAATATTTGAGTATCTTGATGAAGGTTCTTGCAACCTTGTGCAACACAGCACAGAAATTCCCTTTGAAATGCTGATATTTGGGCTCTAGGATAATTTATGGCATAAATTTCCTGAGTTACACTGAGAAACTTACATGACCTTCCCCATCCACAGACAACAATCCAACCTACAATACAACCAATCTTTGAATGAGCTCCATTAGTAAATTTTTCTACATAAACATTTTTTCCCAATTTTACATGTAAGATAAGTAAAATCCACTAATAACCTACTTACCTCTTTTTTACCAGTATATTCAACATCTATCTAAACATACTCTTTTTCTGGACATGAACAATTATATCTGGTAAATAATTAAAACACTAGCTTGAATTTTTTCCTTCATTGCCAAATCTTTGAAGAAAATACTAAGGAATAAAGAAACAGGAAAAAAGCCAAGACATGATAAAATGTTAAGAATTTTTAAAATATCCAATCTATACTGGGATCACAACTATGAAAATGAATGCAGGCAAATTCCAGGCAAAAAGGAAGTCTTGAAAATGGAAACCAGCTGACTTTTTAGTGGGGTGGAATTGTGATTTTTAGCTGTTTTAAAATGTCAGCAAATTATATTATTGTGTTAACATGCAGAAGAAACATTCTAAAGCACACAATAATTTGGATTTATAATAGAAAGATCATTTTTAAAAATTGAGAGGAAACAGGAGAGAGAGTAGAAGAATAAGGTCTAAATAATCTTTAAATTTTGGTAAATTCTAACTAATCAATTCTTGACTGGGAAGAAATGATAAGAAATCTATGCTGTTTAGAAATCACATTAAAACAAAACTATAGCATCTCTCACATGTAGGCTCTGGGTAATTCATTTTATTAAATGGGTGTGCAGAAAGAAGACAGTTTCCCTCCAACTGAACAATTTAGATGTCTAATTTGAGGTCAGATCCTTTTTGCATAAGACTTTTTTTTTTGGTTTAATGAATACAGCAAATGCCAGCCTCCCTTATTTGTCCTCTCCCTGGATTATTTACTTACTCTGGGAAATGAAAGGATGGCATGATTTGTGAACCAGGAGTTGTTATTCTTTGCCTGCATATCACGTTGGCTTTTTTGTAAGAAAAATCACAAGAGTATATAAAAGTTTTTGATGAATAGAACCCTTTATTTTTAGGAGAAAATGGATGGAACAGTTGGGGCCTTGGAGCCGCCTATTGCTCTCATGTGAGCGCCTCCCACGGCCTCGACTTTTTATCCCGGCGTAGGTGGTGCCTGCCGGGATTTACATGGCCGCGGTGGGGGACAACTGGATTTAGCATAAGTAAGAATAACTGCTCTTCCCCTGGGGAGAGACAAAAAGGATAAGTGCTCAAGGCGCAGAGACAATATTATCAGGAGTTATATTCCTGTTCGGCCCTTTTATTCCCTCTGAATGCTGAATTCTGTTGCAAATAATAAAAGCAAGGAGCTAGTTGGCTTAGAGCCAAAATCTGGGATTAGCAGGAGAAACTATTTGGGGGCTAAAAATCTGTTTGTTGGTGATGGTTCTGTACATTACAAATATGATCATTTGGATTAAAAATTGTGGGTTTTTACTGGTAGGTTGTGCCCAGGAAAGCACGAACTGATCATTTGAATGAGGCAGAAAAATACCAGTTTCTATCAGGGCACCTGCAAACCCAGATGGTTTCACGCACACCTGTTACTGCGGCCACGCTTCCTCAGTCCACACCATGGCCTCTGGGTGTGTGTTGGATTTTCGTTATTCCCTTCACAAACTGCATCTTTTTCTCTCCTTCAGTTCAAATCATGAGGTACTTTTTACTCCAACACTCTAAAACCAAGTGATGTCATTGTTTTCTTCTGACTTGCATTTCAAATATCCACTCCATGTCCTTGAATTCAAGCAAATGGGGGTCGGAAACTTAGCTTCCCTGCATGCTACCCACTTTTGTGATCCTAGAGAAATTAATACTTAATTTTTCTTCATTTCAGTTTCCTTACTATAAGGTGAGGAATAACAACAGCACAGCCCTCACTGGACTTGGCGAAGATTAACGAGACAGTGCAGGCAGAGCATTCTGCATCGTACCTACGCCCCAAGAACATTGCACAGCCATGGTACATACTCAACCAAACTTTATCTTGGTCATTATTATGGGGTGCAAGTGGTATTCAGAGGGAAATTTATAGCTTAAAAATATAAAAAAGTAAGAAAGCCTTTAAAATGAAATAAGTATTCAACTTACGAAGTTAGGAAAAGACAAAGGAAATGTTTGTTATAAATACGTCGCCTTCTGTTTCTGCCTCTAAGGAGGAGGAGCAGAGGCAGTCTTCCAGCATGCAACTGAAAAACCTGGATGAAACACACTTTTAAAAAATTGTTTGAAATACTTGCCTAGCCTATTGGGAAAATAAGGAGTATCCTTGCTGTAGCTAATAAGAAAGAAAAAATGTGAAGAAGTAAGCCCATCTGACGCTGGTGTTTGCCATGGAGGTGCATGGCTGCTTAGGAGGCTGGATGGTGAGGAGTTAGACAAAACCATGAGGCCTCTATGTCAGCTGAGAAGATGGACTGGAAAATATTCACATGGAACCAGCACTGCAGAAGGGTTATGTCAGGTTCACTCAAGAGGGTTGAACCGGGGTGTGGTGGTGAGGGTGCAAAGGAGGGCCCCTGAGAGACAGAGAGAGAGAGAGACTGTGAGGGGAATTCACTATCATTGTTAGATCTAAGTAAAAAGTAAAAATGGGCCCTGGCTGGTATGGCTCAGTGGATTGAACACAAAATAAAGGGTCTCAGGTTATTCCCAGTCAAGATACATGCTTGGGTTGCAGTCCAGGTCCCCAGTTGGGGACCCGAGAGAAGCAACCAATTGATGTTTCTCTCCCTCTCTTTCTCCCTCCCTTCCCCTCTAAAAATAAATAAATATAAAATCTTTAAAAAGTAAAAATGGGAAGATACTTGGAGAATATCTAACCACAAGTTTGTTGTCACATGTCTGAGACCAGAATTGATACCATCTGTTTACCCACCCCCAAACAAATCTAAGCCGAATATTTGGATCAATGTGCTCCCAAATATTTGGTTAACAGGAACAGAACATCAGAATAAATCTAAAGAAGGTAGAAGAAAGGAAATAATAAGAGAATCAATAAAATAGAAAATGAAGAAACAATAAAGTACATATTTTGAAAAGACTAATAATACTGACAAACTTCAGAGAGCTTGGCCAAGAAATAGAAGAAAATTCAAACAAAAGCAATCAAAAGAGGACAGGACTTAGAGGTGAAAAGGATTTGGGAAAACACTTGGAACCCCTTTGTCAATGAATTTGAAAACAGGTGACATGCACAGATTCCTAGAGCAGTGTTTCTCAAACTTGAGTGTGTCACCTGCCAGGCTTTAAAAACAGATTGCTGGGACCCAGCCCTAGCATGTAAATCTGAGATAGAGTCTGACAATTCACATTTTTAGCAAGTTGCCAGTTGATGAAATTTGAGAACACAGTCCTAGAAAATATAAATTACCAAACACACTCCAGAGGAAATAGAAATTGTTTTACAATCTAGGACTATCCTACCTTTTCACATCGTGGGCACACACAACCTCCGCCCTCCAAAAAATATTTTTTGGCACACTGGGGTAAACGAACAAGGCTGATATTGGCTGGGGGTGAGAGTCAATCTGCTCTTGACTCTGTTTACCCAGGGCTGCCTTGACTTGCCTGCTCTGGGCAGCCTCAGAGGTGGAAGGAGCAATATCTTGGGCTCACCTGTAATCCATACTCTGCATGTCAGTGTGTCTTGGCTCACCTGTTGGGAAGCTCTGTGCTAGGATTTTTACTCAGATGTGTTAGTTGTCTGTTGCAGCATAAAAAATTACCCTCAGCAAATACATGGTGACGGAAGATAATTTGACTTTGGATGGTGAAGACACAACACAATATACAGATCATGGACCATAGAAATGTACATTTGAAGCCTATATAATCTTATTAACCAGTGTTACCCCAATAGATTTAATAAAAAGAAAGAAATGTTTAAAAATTACCCTCAGATTTAACAGCTTAAAACAACACATATTTATTACTCACAATTTCTATGGATCAGGAATTTGGATGTGGCTAGGCTGGGTCCTCTGGCTCCGGGCTTTCTCTCACAAAGCTGCTGCTGTTGAGGTGCTGCAGTCATCTTCTGGGGAAGAATCCACTTCCGAGTTCACTCGCTTGGTGTTGACAGGGATCAGTTCATCCTAGGCTGTTGGGCTGAAGACCTCAGTTCCTCTCTGGCTGTTGGTTGGAGCCCTCAACTCCTGGTCATGTGGGTCTCTCTGTGGCTCCAGCTTGCTTCAACAACTTGCTTCTTGCAAATCAGAAGAGACAGAGAGAATGAGAGCTAGGCAGTCAGGTTTTTGAAACTTCATCTCAAAGGCAGCAGGCACCCCATCACTTTTGCGGAGTTCTATTGGTTAGAAGCAGGCCACTGGGTGCAGCCCACGCTTAGGGGGAGGGAAGTACCTGTGGGCATAAAAGCTGGGAGGTGAGGATTATTGGGGGCATCTTAGAAGCCTGCTTACGACAGCAGAAGAGATATCACTAGGTGGTACGGTTAGTGTATGTTCGGCTTTACTGGATACTTCCAGATTGCTCTCTAACAGTATATGACAGCTACCATGGCTGCACATGCTCAGCAATACTTGCTACGGTCATATTTTTTAAACTTTTTGCCAATCTGGTGGGTATAAAACAGGAACTGTATTTCTCTAGTAACTAATGAGGTTCAGCATATTTGCATATATTTGTTTACCACCTAGGTGCATTCTGTGCAAGGCTGTTCACATTTGTCCATTTTATATTAGATTTTTATCTTTTTCTTATTGATTTAAAGATGCATATATGGCTAGATATTAACCCTGAGTTCACCGTATGTTTAATCAGTATTTTCCTCTAGTTTTTGGCTTCTGTTTTCACCCCCTTGATTTCTTTTGAGGAATAGCAGTTTCATTATTTTAACGTAGTGGAATATATGCTTCAAGAAATCATTTCTTACCTCCAAGTTAGAAAGATAAATTCTACATACTCTTTCAAAGTTTTAGAGTTTTGTCTTCAAGTGTTTTGTCATCTGGAATTTATTTCTGTGCATAATTTGGGGTAGGAATTCACTTATTTCCCCTTGTATGGCTAATCAGTGAGTGAGTTTTGAACAGTCTTCCTCCTGATCTGCAGTACCGTGGTAGAGTCTTCCACATACTCATCTGTCCATGGGGCTTATTCTGGACTCGGTTTGGTCCACTTCTCGTTCCCTGAACTAATAACATGTTCTTAATTATTAATGGTTTTACAAAAACCTTAATGTCATTGCTTTTACCTGTTCTCCAGGGTTGTTCGGGCTATTCTTGGCTCTTTGCTCACCTGTACTTTAGGATCAGCTTGTCAAGTTCCATGATTAGAATACCATTAAGTCTGTGGTTTCAGGAAAATATTATTTACATCTTCTTAATGTTTTTTTCTGAAGTTTTACAATTTTTCCCATAGACTCCTTGCACATCCTTTGTTAGATCCATTCCAAGGCGCCTTGTATTGTTTGGTGCCATTGTTAATTAGCATGTTTCTTTTAATTGTGTCTTCTATATATTTATTGCTGAAGTACAGATTTGCAACTATATTTTGTCTATTAATCTTACACTCGCCTGAAAGTTTCTTTTCCTAGTTCTTAACCTAGTTTTAGTATCAAGGTTGCACCAGCCTCAGATGATAAGTTGGACACCATTCCTTCTTTTTCTATTTTGTAAGATTTCATGTATGATTGGAATGATGTCTTGAATGTTTGCCTGTGCCTGCCTTTAGAAATACCTAGACCTAGTGTTTTCTTTGTTGGAAGACTTTAAATATTAATTAAGTTTTCTAAATAGTAATAGCAGGGTTTTTTATCTGGTGTGCCATGTAAGCAAACTGGTATGCTCTGAATGGGCTTCAGAGATTCTAACCCCTCAGCCCCCCAAGGCAGAGAGCTGGGAAGGGACACGAGGCCGCAGGGGCTCCTGACCAGGCTGCCTCTGGTCATAGCACTCTCACCCCTTTACCCCGCTGTGCCTTTGATGTAAATTACTCAAGTGCTTTTTGACTTTTCCAAAAGCTCTTGCCCATGTTTTACTGGATCTATTTCATGGTACCTTATAATTTCTTGACAATGTAATTGGCATCTTTCTTTTAATTATCTTTTCTAAAGTATAGATTTGCAACTGTAGTTTTTCTGTTGATCTTACTAATGGCAAACTGACTATACTCTCTTATTAATTCTAATATTTTTTCCTCTACAATAGCTATTGTATGTATGTTCCATGATGGGAAGACAGTTGGAAGATTGCCTTGGAGAAAGTCTGCCTTAGTTTCCTCATCCATGCCATGGGATTGAAAAGCATCTGCTTCAAAGGATTATCGTGAAGATTAAATGAGTTCATCCAAATTAAGCAGCAGAACAGTACCTGGGACATAGTAAATGTTTAATTACTGCTAGCTGTTATCCTTATTTTTACATCCTTCTTCTTTCTTTACTTAAGACCTTATGTTTCCTTCCTTCAGGCTCAACATGATGCCCTAGGCCATCAGCAGTAGTTTTTGACCTTTTGTGAGGTCTTATATCCACTTTTAGATACTGAGAGAAGCTTTGGATCCTTACCCTAGGAAAATGCAAAAATTATATAATTTCGTATATAATATGAGGAGGGTCAAGATCCCCTTGTCTATGTGCAAGGATCTTCCCCTGCCTCCAAAGGATTCATGGGACCAGGTTAGGAATCTGCTGTAGGACCATCCTGCCAGTTTTCGGGAGGGTTGAATCTGCTCTAGCAGGATCCCTGAGGATTTGGGATTGATGAGCTTTGCTCCTAGTCTGGCTATGACATCCTGCCCCAGTTCTGACAAAGGAGCTCAGTCCTGCTCCTCTGACCTGCTTTTCAGCCCAGCTTGAGAGGTGAGGTCTTACTCTCTTGTTCTTGAGCCTGAGCCTTGGGTCCCCGACTTGTAGCGACTAAGCTTCTCTCCAGATGTGGCTGCCTGTCCAGGGGACAGACAAAATCACTTCTACTGAGAATCACTGCCACAGGGCCCGCAGTGTGGCCCTTAAACTTCCGCTTGATGGTTGAAGTCCTGCTATCTGCTGGCAGATCTTCTTCATACCAACTGTAAGCCTAGTTCTCCAAGTATATGTTGCTCTTGGATGTCCCAGTGCCAGGTTCTGCCTTTCTATAAAGAGGTCACTGGAGCCCTGGCTGGGTGGGGTGGCTCAATTGGTTGAAGTATCATCCCATCCACCAGAATGGCTGTGGGTTCAATTCCTGGTCAGGGCACATCGCGAGGTTATGGGTTCAGTTCCCAACTGGGGTGCATTTGGGAGGCAACCAATCAATGTTTCTATCTGTCTGTCTCTCCCTCCCCCTTCCTCTCTCTAAGATCAATAAACATATTCTAGGGTAAGTATTTTTTTAAAAGGTCATTGTAATTCCTGCAGCCGTTTGTAATTGGTGCCAAGAGCTTGCCTAAACTATCAATTGTTGTGTTTCAAAATTCAGTTTTCTCTGGCTTGAGCAAATGACCCACCCCCCCAACACACATAACAGCTAGCTTTTTGTAGGGATAAAGTAGGGTGGGGAGGATTTCAGTCTTTGGATCCAGTTGGAATCCAATTAGTTTTTCCCAGAGTGGCTGTGTCATGAGACAGGACAGTGAGAATTTGTTTGTTTTCCTTGGGAAAGTAATCTTTCTGGTGGTTTTGTGTGAGAGAGCTGTCCTTTTCCTGTGTACGCAGAGATAGAGGTTTCTGGAGGCAGTAAATTGGCCCATTCTACTGTGCAGCAAGCTGGTCGGGAATGAGCAGCAGAACCACAGAACTGCAGCCATAATAGATGCCAACAGCACAAAGGTGGTGAGCTTAATAACAGAGCCTCAGAGGGAGCAAGAGAGATTGATTGATTGACTGAAAGCTAAGAGCAGAGAACAGAATGGGGGAAAGAACATTGTGTAATGCTTTTCACGGAGAACATACCTAAGAACCACAGGACAGAGAGTAGAGAAAGCAACAAATTGCAGAACAAATTGTACATTGCACCCTCCCAAACCTGGCCCCGTCAATTACAGAGGGGTAGGGGTGCTGGGAGGGCCTGGATCCTGAAAGGTACTCCAGGTGCTGACACAGATATTGATGCTGGGAGGAAGTCCCCTCAGGCCAATATGAAATGGCATTCAGTGGTGTTAACAACTCAGACGATTATTTCTCTTTCATGTGAAATATGGTGGCTTTCTTTGCAAATAGTCTTTGCTCAGTATGTTTCCCTCTGGCTGGTCTGTCATCTTTTGGGTGTTGTCCTCCTCTTCATGACCTTTTGGTCATTCCCACATGAATATTTCCACTAGCAGAAAGGGAAAGGAAGGAAGACAAACCCCTTCCTCTTAGAGGCATAAACCAGAAGTTGCCCACATTGTTTTAGCTCACATCCCATTGGCCAGAACTTAGTCATGGAGCCATACCCAGCTTCAAAGGAAGCTATAGATTCTGGAAGGCCACCTGCCAGATAAAATCCAGGGACTGACACTGAGAAATTTCTCTATCAGGACTAGCCCGAGTGCTTCTTGTCCTCAGTCTTTCCTCTGAATTCGATTTCCCAAGTTCCCCAAGAACCCATCTGGCAGAGGCATCCTTGGAAGATGGAAGATGGAAAGGAAAATAGTGGGCAAAGATGGAATCCTCTTTAACAAAAAAAGATTGCTAGACACATTTCGTTGCTTGTAAAAGAAAGACAACTTTAAGCACAATGCCACAGGCAGGCAAAGTGACTGCATGTTGTGCTCGGGCTCCATTTCTCCCAGCGAGTGGCCAGCTAAGCATTATTGTGACATTCCAGAGAAGACCAAGGCCACACTGTGGGATCTTGCACTGGGAGGTGACACGTGATTGCCGAATGGTGACTGAAGTTCACCCATTGCTCTGAGTCAATCATAGGAAAGCTCTGCTGGAGGGGTAATATCGGATTTATGGATGCAGGCGCCTTTCTGGGCTGCAACCCAGAGTGGAAATGTGTCTGTGGCCACAATGGAAAAGTGCTTCATTTCACTGGAAGACTGGCTTATGCAGGGTGTGGTCTCCTGGCTGGAAGCTCTCAACCCTCTAATCGTGAGTATCACCCAGAGGTCTGGTTACAGAACATCACAGAATTATAAAGAGTCAAGGCAGAAATGGAAATTTTGAAAGAACTATTTGTATAAGAGATATTTTGACTCATGTAATTTTATAAGATTTCCCTTTTTACTTTGAAATAAACTTTTTAAGAACAGTTTAGATTTACAGAAAAACTGAAAAGGCACTGCAGAGTTCTATATATACCTTACTCACTTCATTGTCAGAAACAGAGGAGTTTATTATGGCAAGTCAAGAAGCATGAACATCTGCATATTTGTATCCCATATTTTTTAAATGAAGGCTTTTTTTTTATTCTGAACAGTTTAATAAGAACATTAAGAACAAAAATTGGTCAGTAGTAGAAAATCAAAAAAAGTACCATTTTCTCAGTTCTGTCACTCCCCGAATGTAAAATTTTTAGGAAATCACTTAATGTTTTTGAACCTCAGTTTTGTCACTTATAAAACAGAGATAAAATTAATGTTTCACAGTGTTGCTATGGTGACAACATCATAAAGCACATTTGAAATGTCTGTATATGGACCTATTGTAAAGCCTGAAACACTGATCAAAATTGTGGTTCTAGTAATTATTTCGCAGCACGCTGTGGTACTTTAGCTGACTGAACAGGGTGCAAGCTGGCATGCAAGGGTAAAGTAGTTTGTCCTGACATGGGCTGCCAACTTACTAAAGAAAGGTTGCTGAGGGGGGCTGGGAAAAACTAGAAAGCATTAAACAATTAAATTTCCACTTGTGGAAACAAGTGGAATAATTTCACTATAAAAATAAATATCACAAAATTTTAGATGATTTAATAATAATTTTCTCCAAATAGAACATACAGAGGATGTGAGGAGGCATTAGTTCTTAAAATGTCTCAGATTTACTATGTCAACTTATTAGGATAAGGAGCAAGATTTCTGCCTGAAAGAGATTTATGAACCAGAGAGGAAATGAGGGTATTCCTAATTTACTAAGGTACTTGGGGATGCTTGCAATAGATTATTAACAATGGTTATCTCTGGGTGAGGGGATTTAAGGATTTTTTATACTTTTTAACTTGTCCAAATTTTCTACAATGAATATGCACTGGTCTCTTGTAATGAAGTTGTTTAAATGCAACATGTTGTCAGTATTCAAAGTAGTTGGTAAGTTACCTTACCCTGTTAAAACAAAAACTGAAATACTTGTTTATTTAATTTTTTCTGGTAAAAAAAAATGTCATGTTTCCTGGAACCCCCAACAGTTACTAAGCATGTTCTCTACACTTCAGGTTTACAAGACAAGCCACCCACGAGAGTAGAAAGATTCCATTAATGAATAGATGGAAGGGGTCTGGTTTATTCACTCCCAGGATTCATGATATGTCATCAGACTCAGCCATAAAACCTTGAATTTTCCCTTTCATGTAATTACAAATTCTGAAAGATAAGCTGCCTGCAGTCACCTGGAAATTAGAAGCAAGTACTAAAAATAAAGAGAAAAAATGTTTCTTTCAAAAGCAAAGTAGAAATGAAGTGGCTTGAATAAATACATTATTGGAAGTAGATATCGGACATCATCCCCCAAAGATAAATGTTGCTGGTTCAATTCCCAGTCAGGGCACATGCCTGGGTCAAGGATTCATCTCCACCAAGTACTACTGTGCTTTTCACATTTTCTGCATCAGACAATATTTATTTTGTACAAAGAGAAGAAAATAGTATGTTTCACAACAAAGAATAGTGATTCAGGCACACCCTGTATATCTGGCCATAAATAGTAGAAATTTTTTTCAACTAGATACTGATTTTTACTCTGATCTTATAACAGATGTATTCAATACTGACGCTAACCCACTTTTGCACTAGGGCAGTGGCTGTCAATCCTGGCCCTTGTTAATATCGGCCAGCGAGCTTAAACCACCCAAACAACAGCACAGAAATGATGGCAGCTTTCCACCCCGAAATCCCTGGGCACTGGGCATTTTTAAAAGCTTCTCAGAGTTTAGGGCCACTGGTCAATATGGATGGAAGCATATTCATAGTTCATTTCTAAAAATTATTACCACATTGTTGTGTTTATAAAATACTGTGCTTATATATTTGGGGTTGTTTATTGAAGGGTGGTTTTTAAAGTCCTCTTGCCATCATTTTGTTTAACAATATTCAGCACACATTTATCGAATATCTAGATGATTTGTTTCATTTGAGTCTCAGAGTGACCCAGAGGTCGGTAACAGAGGTGTTATTCAGTCCATTCCACAGAGGAGATGTTGCAGATCCTGCAGACCCTCGGAAAAGGGCTCACATCTGGTTCTCAGGTGCCAACGGCAGTGTTCTTTCTGGTATGCCACATTTACGTTCATTTTTCTAATTCATGGTTCTATCTTTCTCTTTATACATCCAGAACTTGCTTTGAACATTTACATTGGAGGGATGTGAGGCAGTCTCTCTTTACATGGAAAAGTAGGTGGTGTCAGCTCAGAAATATCTGAGGACCGCTACCTGATCAGCCCTTGGGGAGCTTAGGTGCTCAAGGACTCAGAGCTCCCAAATCTGGGCACCGTAAGACAGTGAGCAAACCAGAGACATGATGTGACGTCCCAGCGGAATCTGGATTTTAGCAACAGTGCCCACAAGAAGAGACCACAGGAACCAGCTGTAATTTACCTGCTGTCAAATGATTCTTCCCTTTATAAAATGCAAATTGTTGGAAAGTGTTTCTCTGAATATTGTAGATGTTGACTCCCACTGTACCCTCACAATGTAAATGTATGTCTTATTATTTAAAATTATTCACATGCCTATGGCACTGTGGGAACTAGGCATGTTTTAAAAGTCAAGTATTTCACCAAGTGTACCAGAAAAAGAGGACAGGGACAAGAATGGGAGGTTGCTTACACCCAATATCAAATTATTGTTTATATTAGTTGTGATCGAACCCAAATAACTTTCCACTGAAAATAGTCACAATGTTTTCTAAATCCAAGCACTAAAAGAAACAACCAAATTCACTTTGAAACCACAGCCGCCCTTTTGTCATGAGTAGGTGGAAGGACAGCCTCGGTTGCCCTCGGAGGACCCTGGTTGGTAGCCGTGGAGTTGCTGCCACCTCGTGGATATTCCAGATGGTGCAGCCAGGGGGTCGGCCTCCACCCCGCCGAGGGAGCACGTGCCCCGCAGCCCAGTCATCAGTCACACTTTGATAATGCTTCAGCTGAGCTCACTTATTACCTTGTAAGACCAAGGGCCTGAGCGGCTTATTACGGGTTTGTGGCGTTTATTAATCCACAACGGTATTGTTTTTGATAGACAACCTAAGATTAAGGCTAATAAAGGACTCTGGGAAGGTGGACTGAATAATTTTGTTGGCTTGAGAACAAAGAAGTCAGTAAATAGTACCTGGATCCTCCAGTAATTACTCCATCTTATAAATTACTGTTTTCTCTTATTCCAGCCCACAGTCTGTCATTCTGGAAAGTATGATATATTAATTTTTAGCTAAGCAGTATCCACAGGGAGTAATCAGAGTCAGCACTGTACAGGTGTTTCTCCGATGAAAAAGGTTACTGTTGGAATTATTTATAACAACCATCAGAACACTGCATATTAACAAAGTGATTTTCATCAGCTTGTTAAGGAAGGATCTGGAGCTACATGTGCACCAAATCATGTTGTTCTGGCTGACATTCGAAAGGTCATCCCGTATAGAAGAAAGAAGCTCCCCACTTCAAAATGCTATCAATACTTTCTTTTTAAAAAATGTTATTTTAAATTTAATTGTTGTGAAAAAGGTCATACACAGTGGTAGAAAAATGCAACAGGGATCATGTGCACCTTGTCACTCGGCGCTAAGAAATGCAACGTCATCCGTGCAGGTGAAGCCCTCGGCACGGGTCCTTCCTTCCCTTCACTTCCCTCAGTCTGCTGTTGATCATCCCCACTTATTCCTTAACGCTTTGATCAATAAATGTGTATCCATAAACAATATAAAGTATCAGTTTCATGTTTTTAAAACTTGAAGTGTTGCTTTTTTGTGCTTTGACTTTTTCCCAATGTTGCAATTGTGAGGTCCACCCACTGCGTCTGTTTCCTGGGCTGTCCCAGCGAACGAACGACCGCACTCGTGGCGGCTTAGCCAACAGAAAGGCAGGCACTCTCTCCGGGTTCTGAGGTCTGGGAGGCGAAGTCAAGGGGGTCTCGGAGCTGTACACCGCACCACCACCGCCCACCCCACCCCCGCGGCCCGGGGCTCTGAAGGAGAATATGTTCCTTGCTTCTTCCAGCTTCTGGTGGCTCCAGACACTCTTGGTTTGTGGCTATGACCCCAATCTTGGTCTCCCGCTTCACATGGCCTTCAGCTGTGTGTGTTTGTGTCTTCCTTTCTCATAAGGTCACTTGTCACTGCATTTAGGGCCCACCCATGTAATCCAGGATGATCATCTCTCACGATGCTTGCTTACACCCACAGAGCCCCCACCACACAGAGTGTGTGGTGGTGGCAGGTTTCCAACGCGTGCCTGTGGACTGACCCCGGGGCTAGTGGATGACATGGCCTCCAAGCTCGGGTGTCTGAGGCTTCTGGTTATTTAACGGGGATTTAACGTGACATTGATTTTAATGCTTAGCCCATATAGGAGAGAACTAACTAGCCTTGCGAAGCTACAGTGTGAGGGGATGCTGCGCTGGCTGGGGAGGCAGAAAGTCCAAGTTCTGGAATCAGTCCTCAGTTGACCCCAAACTCCAAGCAACAGGATATTCTTTTGTCCCTGTTCCTCTGCAAGCCACTACCTGCCTCAGCCGGCAGGGAGGTGAGAAGAAACCATCCCCCACCCACTCACTGGGTTTGAACTGGAAGGGCCCAATAGGATTTTAAACTTACTTTTTATTATTACAAAAGTAAATAATCTTACAGAAATTTGGAAAAGGGAAGGAAAGATTACTTTTAACCTAGGGATCTAATTCATCTATCCTCATATCCTCACATTTTTACACTTGTAATCATTTGTGTCTAGTTTTATAATTGTTGATATATCTCATCATTTTCCTTGTTGCTACATAATCTTCACAAGTGACATATTTTAAAGCCAAGTATTTTTATCTCTATCTTACAGCTGCAGCAGCTGAAGCTCAGGAGACTGAATTACTGAACGCCCCAAGCCAGTAAGTGATAAAGCTGGGGGCCATAAAGTAACTGCAATTTATAATGCGCAAAATGTTGTAACTGTTATAGATTCTATTTAGATATGTGGATGTTTCTAGTAGACATTTGCATATCAACAACCGGTTATCTGTGGCTGCATAAAAAGCACCGCAAAATGTAGTGCCTTAAAGCAATGGCTGCATTTATTTTTCTGATGAATTTGTAACTCGGGCAGAGCTTGGCAAGGACAGTTTGCCTCAGCTCCCTGGGGCATCACCTGGGGTGGCTGCAACCATCTCAAAGCTCCCTTACTCACAGGTTGCTGGTTAGTGCTGGCTGTGAACCAGGACCTCAGCGAGGTTTGCCCATGTGGCTGCTGGCTTCCTCCCAAAATGCTGGCTGGATTCCCAAGGCAAACACCCTAAGAGAGAAGGAAACGCGTTAACAGCTGTCTCCCCTTTTGACATCTTGTCTGAGAAGTCACACAGCATCCCCTCCGCCGTGTTCTGTTAGTCAGAAGCAGGTAACCGTGGCCAACTGCTGTTCCAGGGAAGGGGAGTCAGGCTCTGCTTTTTTGTCGGAAGGAACACCAAAGAATCTGTGGGCAACACTTGCTCCTTGTTGACTTATTGATGACGGACATTCTGACAGGTGTGAGATGTTACCTCATTGTGGTTTTAATTTGCATTTCTCTGATGATTAGTGACACTGAGCATCTTTTCATATGTCTATTGGCCATCTGTACGTCCTCTTTGAAGAAGTGTCTATTCAGGTCCTTTGCCCATCTTTAAAAATTGTTTGATTTGGGTTTTTTTTTTTTTGGTGTTGGCTTTTATAAGTTGTTTATAAATTTTGAATATTAGTCCCTTATCAGATGTATCAGTGAATACATTCTCCCATTCAGTTTTGTATTTTGTTGATGGTTTCATTTGCTGTGCAAAACTTTTTAGTTTGATGTAGTCCCATTTGTTTATTTTTTTCTTTTGCTTCCCTTGCCTGAGGATTTTGCAAGGTGTTTAAAGCTAGTATGTTTTGTACAGCATTTAATTAAGTGAGCAGAAAATCTAAGTGGATAATAAGCAAGGTCTGTGCCTGGTGAGGAGTTGTAAGAGCACCTTGAGAGAGGCTGTCTTTTGATCAGGTTTTCCAAAGCAAAGACGCCCCTTTTCTCCGGGGGTCCCCCCCACCTACTAGGTTCGCTTTGCCCACCGCCAGAGGAAAGACGTTTCTCAATGCCAGAGATTGGTGAAAAGGAAAGGAATTATTTATTTAAAAGTTATACAGACTTAGAGTAATGACTTAATGTCTTCATTAAAATACTAAAGTCCTTTAGAATACCCACAGATGCACACAGTCCTTCCTTCTCCCCTGCCCAGTCTGGGGCACCGTATCTCAGGAAAAGAAGTGGAAGTCTGTGATTTAGGCTTCCGGCACCATCAGCTGTGTTGCCACCATGATCTCCAGTTAATCCAATACCATGCAGCACCTTCTCATGGCCCACCAGCAAGAGTCCTTTCACCTCCTTTCTTCCAGGCAAAATCTCTCCTGCTTCCTAAGCCATGTGGCAAAAGGGGAGCAACCCAAAGCCATGTGGTCCCAACCTCTGCCCAAGCTGAGTGGTGATTCCCCTCTCCAGCCTCAGCCTCGAGGTCCTGCCTGTCATGGCTGCCGCGTCTGGGTTTAAGTCCCCACACCAATCCTCCTCTGCAGCCCCATTTCTGACTCCTCCCACAATCAGTTACACCTGCCAGCATTCCTGTATTCTTCCACCTTTACTGGGCTGCCATAGTAAGTGCAGGCAGGCATGGCCTCATGGCATGGAGCCAATCATCTCCAAGCTCTCATGCAGGTGCTATAACCAGAGGGAGTTGCTTCCCAGTTGCATCTGGGTTGAAGTCACTCCCATCCTCCTGGCTCAAAGCATGGCCACAGCTACTAAACATACCTATAAAACCACTTAAAGGTTATAGACGTGTTAAATGACCATGCCAGAGGTTAGCTGCAAAGCTGTTGCTATGCAAAACAGCTCTCAGTGGCTCTGCTCCATGTGTCCCATCCCCCAGCTCAGACTGGTGAGGGTGAGGACATCATATATATATTTTTTCCTCTAATATTTCCTGGACACCCTGAGTTCTGGACCCCATTACTAATCCCTATTTGGGCCCTCCCCCTTGGCTGCACCCTGTTATACTTATTCCTCAATCTGAAGTGAAATGAAAGGACGTCTTCTTTCCATGCCAGGCCAGCTCACCGGCCATGGTGAGAGTGTATGTGGGTGACATGTTCTCTCCCACCCTCATCCAATCAATTGTGGCTGAGATACAGGTAGCATGCAGTCTGCAGAACAGAGCTGCCTCAGAGGGGCTGGGGCATCATGGGCACTATGACAACTGCATATTAAATGAGCTAATACATGTAAAATTATATGGTAATGTACTTGAGCCATATATTTATGAAGTGTCTAAAGTACTTGCCAATTAAGGTCTGAAGTGAAATACAGGACCCCTGAGATTAATTACATAAAACCGTGACAAAATATAACATTAAAATTTAATTCACATACAATATTACAACTCTATGGAAATAATAGGACATATATACATTATGGTGTTGCTATATAAAATACTATTAACACTTCCCAGGAGACAGAGAGTCAGTGAAAAAAGCCTAAGTGAGAGCTTAAATGAAGATTGGATGAGTCCTGGCACTACTTCGGTGCTAATGAACTTTCTTACTTGGGAAATAGAAATCCCAGCAATTTGTCCATTATTAACTATGTACTTTCTCAAGGACAAGTAACTAGTAACACAGAGTTTTGTAATAACCAGCACTTAACAGGTTCTTCTTCCATGCTTTCCAGCTTCAGCTGTGCCTGCGGGGCCGCCTACATCTGTGACTGCCTTTCACACTGAGTGTGGCTCCAGTTCACGTGCTGGATGCAGGACATGCCCATGGCAGCTTTGAAATGGTCTCCTAACCCTGCTAGCAATGCAAAAGTGCGGCACTCTGCGTACGCTGTGGAGAGGAATGTGACAGCATCTACAATAAAGGAACTTACAAAAATTTCCCATGGGAAAGAAACTTTTAGAACAATGCCTACTCCTACTAGCCTGAACAAATTGTTATCACAGACAAATAGGTTCCAAAATAATTTTATTGCTATATAAAAACAAGTCAAGAAAAAATAGATGCATATTTTCTTCTACAAAATTTTAAAATATTCAGGCTATTTAATATTTTTCCATAAATGTGCTGAGATAAAAAGACAAATTCAAACAGAAATCTTTTCCAGGTACCTTATAAAGAATAAAGAATAATAGTTGTCTTGCTTCTATACTTTTCTACATGCAGCTCTAAGACATAGCAGTTACAATTTCGTGTTGGAATTATCTGAAGAAAGGACAGGCCAAGATAAATATTCTATCATGTAGCAATAAAATTAGCATAAACCTCTACTTCTTCTTTGAGCTTTTAGATTTGGCAGCTGTGGTCAACCAGTATTGCAACTGGAATTTCCAACTCAGTGGGAAAAAGTAGCCTAATTAAAAGTAAGACATCCACTTTATTTGAGAAACAGAAACCACTTGCCAGTAGCCCTTAAAAGGTACGATCACCTCCTCTGTCATTTGATTGTAAGGTCTGAGATGCTGTTTCTAATCATCACAGCAGAAATGAAACCACACAAAGAGAGGAAAGAAAGTACCTCGGAGGGTGGATTCGGTTTGACACAAGGTGCATAGGAAGCTGTACATTTTTGATAACACTAAATCAAAACATATATTCTAATTTCTCAAGGAGAAATCCTTCCAGAGAAAAGGCAGTAGTGTCAATTTACATGAGTGTTCAAATAAAGGTTTTTTCACCCTGAAATTAGATTATGGGGTAAACCAAGCCAGGTTATCTCTGCAGACGATATAAACTATAATTATTTGTGGAGATTTCAGTCATTGTTTTGCAATTGATAGTTAAGGCTTTCTTCTCCCCTATTCTTTTTGTGAACTTTTTAACAAGTTATTTTGGGGGGAGATGCTTTAGGAAGCAAATGTTAGCTTTCGAAAGATAAAGGTACAATTATCTTTAGAATAGAACCCCTATTGAAAGAAGTCTCAAACAGAAAGTTTTTCTGGGTATATTTGATTATGCATTGTTTTCCTAAAGGCTGAGAAAGAGAGAAAAGATCCTGTGATATCTGTATGATTACCCTAACATTAGCCCACAAGGAAGGTAAACTGAAGGGCTGAGATGCAGGGTGCTCGAATACTTGGCAACGGAGCAGAATATTGAAGCACCAAATCCATAATTAACTTTCCACTGACGACCTTTTTTGGCCTGTATAAAATGGAATGCAAGTTTGAATTTTTGAGGCTGTCACTGACCTCTCCCCCCAGAAAACTCCTGGAATTCTGTGCATCTCCATGTAGTGAAACATCCATTTATCAAGTGTTTGTGTGTGACAATGGAATTACTCCTACTTAGCACCAAAATTGTAGTATGCTTTACTGGTAAATAGAATTGTGCCTACTATTTGCCAGGCATTGATCTGGGCACTGGCAGTCCTTCTGACTACTACTACCCACTTTGGAAATAGAATTCTGTAAGAAGAAAAGAGTGTTTCGGGAAGGGACTCTTGAATGGTTATCCACGAAGCTTGCAGGACGTGATGAAGTATATTCAATATGCAGTTTATGGAAAGAATTACCAGTTATCCTAAAAGGAAGTCCACTAAACACCAAAAACGTCGAATGTATTTGGTGTAAAAGTATAAGGTATTTATCCACATTAAAATGCCCCATTTTAACATTGCAGGGAAACCAAAAATTGACCCCAAAATGAAAATCATCATTTCAGCAAGACACTACTCTAGGTTTGAATTTAAGTCAGCCCAAAGAGGTCTCCATGCACGAAAGCTGTCACCTCTGAGTCTCAATTCGCTACCGAGAACACAGAGCTCAAGATATCCCCTAAAATCCACTGCCCCCAGATCTGGAAGGACCCTAGCTATTGTCCCCAGGAAGGGCAGACCTCTCCTATCTTCAAACCCAAAACTGTTCAGCAGCTAAGATTGTGAAGAACAAAAATTGTGACTGCTATTCTGAAATCTACAAATGTTCTTGTCCAAAACTTTCTTTGTCATCAAGACACAACTTGATGCACAAAGAGGCACCAGGGCAGGCCATGGCTCGCAGGCAGGGGAAGGTGTCCGGGACCTGTTTCCTTGGTCATCTGAGGAGCCTGCCCTGGGAAAACGGGCCCAAAAGGTTAACATTAACAACTCTACTGCACACCAGCAACTGAAATCTATTCAGGGGAGGGTCAAAGTAGGGGCAAATTAGTATAAAATAGAAAAAATAGCCTGGTGGAGTGGTTAGACTCATGGACTGAGGAGCCGGACCGGCAGGGTTTGAATCTCAGTTCCACCACTTAGGACTCTGAGGCGAGTTACCCACCGTTCAAGCTTCAGGTCTCTCATCCGTAAAGTGGAGACAATAACAGCTCCTACCTCTTAAGGTTCATCTGGGGACTGACTAAACTAAGATTTACAAAGTGCTTAGAATAGTGTCTGGCACGCAGCAAGTGCCATGCAAGTACTTTTAAAAAATAGAAACAGGAACTTGAGGAAAGTGCTCTTTGAGGTTTTTAGAACAGTTTATGCTGCTTAAGAATACAGGCATATTCCCATTCTAATTAAGTTTGGAAATGGATGATAAAATGTACCAAACCCCAGGGAAGCCTTGGGACTAAGTTGAGTTTTGGAAAAACTTCCAGGGCTGCCATGTTTTCAGGTTTGCCAACAAACAGACACAGCCTGAGCACCTGTTTTCTGCATGGCACAGGATGCTTTGGTCGTCCTCAACAAGAGGTAACAGAACCGCAGTTTGCAGCTGGGGTCACTTACATTGACCATCTCCTTCCAGTCCAGGGAAGTTCTGAGGCCTCTCACTCAGACACACTCTTTCAAGAAATCCTACCTCAGGATTAACAAAAACATTAAGTCTATGAAGCTCAATCATCTTCTGGCTAAATAGAAGCTAAACCGTAGAGCGAGTTTTTAAAAGCGAAGTCACGCGGCCACACCTCCACAACATTTTACATGGTGGATCTCTGAGCAGCCTCGTCAAGGGCGACGTTCCTTTTCCTCGCTGCTGTTTCATCGTTTAACTCTGAATCTGATTTGTCCATCTTGCCAAAGTTGATTGCCATGGAGCCTTCCACTCGCTCAGGAGTGCCTCCGTTGGGCTGAAGGAGGGTCAAATTTGGTTCTTTAGGACGTTTCCATTGTGGTCTGGTGACTATCCAACAAATGAGGGCTCCGAAGACCAGAATCAGAAGGCCGAGGACATTTGCGAAAACACCTTCTGGTGGCAACGTATTGTAGGCAGGATTGGTCCTACAAATAAAAAGAGAGTGTCCAATTACAAATAGTAAGGCAGCAACATGCCAGACAGTTTTGAATTTATCTGCTCAAAATGTACACTGGTATAGCTTCAGTGCAATTTCCTTAAAGCTTGATATCAAGAAGAAATTTATGCTATAATTCACTCAATGGAAGAGTATACAATTGTTTAAAAAATCATTGGTATGAAAATAACATAGCATCCATAGCACCTGCATCACGTAAAAATTGAAAAAAGGATTGCCCTGGCTGGAGTGGCTCAATTGGTTGGGTGTTTTCCTGTAGACCAAAAGGTTGTGGGTTTGATTCCCAGTCAGGGGCACATGGCTGGGTTGCAGGTTTGGTCCCCAGTTGGACCACATGCAGAAGGCAACTGATCAATGTTTCTCTTCCTCTCTTTGTCCTACCCTGCCCCTCTCTCTGAAATCAATAAATGAAAAAATATTTTAATGAAAAAAGGATGATACGAAAATGTATATACACCATAATTACAATGAATAAAAACATGCACATCAAAAAGTCTGTAAGGGTATGCATAATGTCAATAGTCGTTTTCAGAGCAGTACAGTTTGTTAGGCCTTCAAGGATTTAGCAATGTTGTATTGTTCAATATAATAAATTGTATAATATTACATACAATGCTATATTGTATTAAATAGAATATAATAAATTGTTTTAAGCATAAATATTTAAAACTTTTAGTGTTTAACATTTAAAAAATTTGTTACACTTTATTGCCTTTTTCCAATGAACATGTATTTAACATCTTATAGCTTAAGTATACAATTAGGAAAACTATGTAACTTACAGGCTAAATAGCAGTTTCTCAGTCACTCCCATCAGCACTGTTGCAATCACTGTTCCAAAGATGAGGATTCCAGAATAAACATGTATGGGCATGAGAAATGCTCGGAGAGATGGTGGAGCGAAAGGAAGCAGAAAGATGAGAAAACCTACGAAAAGCTAAACATTCAAAATGCAAAGGTTATTTAATTTTAAGTATTAACTACAGTAACTTCAAAATTATTATTTTAAAAGCAGTATGTGCAAAATGAGAAAACATTCCATGTAGAAGCAAGGGCATACAGTGAAAGTGAGTTTCCCCGCTCTTGTGCCATCCTGCTCCACGGCAGCACCTGTTACCACCTTCTAAAGCATCTGTCCAGAAAAGCTCTGTGTGTGTACGCATCCAGACACATTCGTTTTGCATCTCGTGTTTTTGGTTATCTTCTCATATGAACTCATGATTATCTAGCTGATCCTTTTTAATGGCTAATATTCTATTTTAAGCATGTCATATAATTTATTCAGTTCTTTACTTAGGAATATTCCTGTTTCCAGTTTTTTGCTATCATTGCATTAACAAGGCTACAGTGACCATTCTGGTGCTGATTTGTTTGTTTTTTATCAATTTCCTTAAGGTTGCCAAGCAGAAAGGGAAATAAAAATTTAAGTCACTGAAACCAGATACAATATTAAGACACATTTATTCGGGGCAACCTAAAAAAAAAAACCAGGTGGAAAGAAGTCAACAATTTTGTATAATGAGGAAGAAATGACTGCTACAGAAAAGTGATCTTCATTTCCTTGAAAAGGAAATCCCTAGAGCAATACCTGTCTGCAGAGAAGCCAGCAAGACTCCTGTGAAAGCTTAACACCTTCTGTTTTAGTTTGTTGCCTCACACCCCCTGCCTGCTAAGTACTCTCTTCTCCTCAAGAAAATAGAGATTACTTAGCTGAGTTTAAAGGGACATTTTTTCCCAAGTTCCTATTTAGGATCTACTACCCTAACAAAACGAGTATGAGGAGAGAGGAGAACGGAGGAGAACGGGGAGAAACACTAGCCTTGCCGCTCATCTTTCCTGACTGGGATCAAGGACTAATGAATGGCGTGCCAGGAGCATGGAGACAGAAGGGGCCCAAGGCCTTAAACACATTTAGAAGCAGTGTTTATGCAATGGTCGCCAATGGAGAGTAATAAAAAAAAATGCATTTGATAGGCTGGCTTGCGTATTTTATTGTCCACTTAATGCCGAAACTGCCTGAATATATTAGATACGGTTCCGAAGGTCCCCCTTGGTGGTTCAGAATGCTCCCAATTCTCCTTCAGTCATCACTGACTTTCAGATCACTAAATCCAATGGACAGTTTTCAGACCTCGTTTTCCATGACTTCTCAGCAGCATCTGACACTCTTCAAACCTCTCCTCCCCCTTTACTGTTTCCTTTCTCATCCACCTATTTGCTCAAGCCTGCACGTGATTCTTTCTCTTATCCCTTGTATCACTGGTTTTCCAAATCCCATTAATTCTATCTCCTAAATATCTTTAGAAACTATCCACTTTCTCACTGCTGCTGCTACTCCTCTAAGACACTATCATTTCTCATCTGAACCTCTGTAAGCGCCTTCAAGCTAGTCTCCCTGTATTTACGCCTGTCCAGCCTCCAGTCATCTTCTATACCCTACAGCAGGCAGCCTGAGTCTCCTTCCTGCTCCTCAAATAGAGTGAACTTTTACACACATGCTATTCCATCCTCCTCAACTACTCTTTCCCTTCCCTTTCACCACCACACTTAGGACTTCAAGTCTTGGTCTGACTTCCTATCTCCCCTCTACTGTACGAGAGCTCTCCCAGAACACTCCATACCCACCCTGTCTATCCAGAACTGTGACCTGTCCTCCCCTGTAGTTCACGAGGGCAGAGAGCACGTCTCCTGGGGCCCTGCTTGTCTTGTGAAACAATGTATCACCCACAGTCTAACAAGGTATCCAACACATAACAGGCAATTAACTCTGTTGAATAAATGATTTGATTTATGAATAAAATTTCACTGCCATAAAATGCATGTTCTCAACCATGATCTATAGTGGAAAAGAAAAATGCCTTCTTTGGGTCACAAAGGAGCCTACCAAAGACTTAAATTCTAGTAACAACAGGCAACCAGCATTGTTCCGGTATATCAAGCCCATGCATTGTTTGGCTTCGCTTCTTATGATGTTGTGAAGAATGTCAAAAGCTTTAATTTATAGGTGAGCAAAGTAAGTGCAGAAAAGTTTAGTAACTTGTCCAATGTCACCAGCTACAAATGGGTGAACCCAATTCAAATTGAGGTGGCCCTGACCCCAAGTCCTGAGTTGTTAAATACTGCCTGCTGGCTGTTGTCTGAGCAAGGAAGAGGCCAGGGGCCAAGTTCTGAGACAGACGTAAAGTTGTGAAGTGACATTTAAGGGAAACCTAGTTAGCACACAAATAAAACAGGAGATAAGAATCTGGATATTTCAGAGGGCAAAAGACAATCCTGAGGCAATTTAAAAACATATTTAATTCACTCAAGTTTAAACATTAGAAAGTTTATGGATATAACTAACCACATTAACAGGTTAAAGAAACAAATATATTCATTCCAACAGACACAGAAAACCATTCAATAAAATTCTACATTCATTCATGATTCAAAAAGGAAAACAAAACCTTTTCACAAACTGCAATAGGAAGAAACATGAAGCATCTCTACTCCGTAGTAAACTATTAGAAGCACTGTCTTCAAAATAAGAAAAAATAAAAATTCTTATTTCTTTCTATTCTGTACTTCTTAAATACTTCTATATATTCCTGTACACTTCAATTCCATACTTCACAGAGGAAAAGATACGTGATAAAACTGATGCGGCAGGTAAGTGACAAGGACAAGGACAATTCAATAAATGGTTCCGGGAAACAGTTTATCCAAATGGGAGAAAATAAAGTTGCATCACAACATCACATCACACAGTAAGAACTCCAGATGAATTCCCTACGAATTAAGTACTTACATATCAAAGACAAAGCTTTAATACTCTTAATGGAAAAACATAAGAGAAGTTAAGATTTTCACTAATGTTACTGTGATGGAACCTTTTGGCCATTCAGGGGCTTTTTTCAGAGGCCAGCAGTTCTCAGACATTGGTTGCATCCGAATCACCTAATGGGCTGGGGAAAGCACATTTTTCTGGGCCCTGCCCCACAGTTTCTGACCCAGCAGGTCTGAAACAGAACCTCACAACCTGTTTGACTTCAGGGTAGAGAAGGATTTCATAAACAAGTCACCCAAACAAAACATAGTGATTTTAAAAGAAAACATAATTAATTTGTTCCACTAAAATTGAGACTTTATTTTTTAAAATACTAGTAAAAGAGAAAAAGTACAAGTTTCAAATTGGAAGGTATATGCAAATACACACACACACACACATATATATATATCTATATATATATATATATATAAAGGAATTTGACATAGAAATCCTACAAGTCTTTAAGGAGAAGAAAAAGAAACTCATTTTTTAAATAGACAAAGATATGAACAGGTGTTTCTTGGAAGGAAAATATAAGCACTCAGTAAAATAGACATTAAAACCACAAGAAGGCATCATTTCATACCCAGCAGTTTGGCAATAATGCAAACGTTTGAAGAGGATGCACGTTGGCAAGAATGTGCCATATGGGAGCTTGCACACACTACTGATAGGAACATAGTTGGGGTCAACCAGTCTAGAAAACAATTTAGCATTATTTTTTTAGACTGAGTCTATAATTCCACTCCTAAGTATACATCCAGAGAAACCTCTGCATACAGGAGAACCAGGAAATGTGTATCTGCCTGTCCAAAGCAGCATTGTTTGTGACAGAAAATAATTAAAAATAGCCCAAATGTCTAACAGCAGGAGAATGAATAAGTAAATCTATGGTATATTTATACAATGGAACATAAAAGTAAAATGAACGAGGTAGAGGAAATGACAGAGTTGAATTAGTACAATGAAAAGAAAGGTTGCAAAAGAATTGAAACATAGTTGCTTTAGAATACATATATTATGAAACTTTAAAAAGTTAAAGCAAAGATAAACGATATGTTGTTTAGGGATTCACAGTACATAATAAAATTATAAGGAAAAACAGAGAATGAGAAAAAAAACTTCAGGAACATGGTCACCTCTACGGGTTGGGATAGCTAGAGAGATGCAGGACCAAGGTGGGTCAGGATTCAATGTTTTCCAAATTAGGCTGGATGGTGGAATCATGGAAACCAACTTTATTATAATGCATAACTTTACTATATATACAATACTTTGTTATTTTTAGAAAGTGCCCTGGAGGCTAGATGTTACAAGTAGAAAAGAATTCTACCCTTGAAATGTTTTATAATCCATAGACATGCATGAGGAAGTGTGAAGACCTTTCACCTCTTCTTGGTTGTACTGTTTTGCCGCTTGCCTGCCCCCTTCCCTCTTTCCTTTATTTGCTGAAACAACTAGACACTGGCTTTCTTTGGCAGGTGAAATTCTGATTTTACACACAGTGGCTAAACCAAACCGAGCAGCACCGAGGTGAGAGGATCTAATCTCGACCATCTCTCCCGTGCTCGCCGTGCTCAGGGATAGGCTCGTTTCCTGGGTCGTGCTGAGGGGGAAGAGTGAACCAACCTGACGGATGCAGATGAATGACGTGCACACAATTAGACTTGCGGTTGCTGTGCACAACAGTGGTGGTTTTGTAAATCAGCCAGAAGGAAGCTGCTTCCCTTGCTCCGAGTACAGTCTCCTGCTCTGCACCCACAGTGGCAGCTGGGACAACTTCCACTCGGAGTCCCCCTTGTTCAGAAAGAGAAACCACTTCCCCTTTCCCCCCTTCACTTGAGAAATCTGATAGAAACACATCTCTGTCAAAAGTGTATTCTTATGGCTCGTAGTTTTGCAACTAAGACTATGGAGGCAGGCATCTTTGTAAATCATAGTAAGGACAAAGCTGGTCCCTACCAAAAGTGAAGAAAGCAAGCTTAGAAATGGTCTTTCCAATGGGAAAGAAAATGTTTTTTATTTATTTACTTGCTGAGCACACTTGGGCGATCTGTTCTGTCACTTCTGTGGACAAGCAATGCAAACACTTAAAAGCAGCTTTTGTGCAATGAGAAAAGAAAGCTGGAATGGAGTCGTTTTCTCCAGAACAAGGGGGAGTCACTCCCTGGTTCCAGAGAGAACAGGAAGAAGGCACCAAGCATCACATGAGTGCTCACAACTGCAACGAGGGGACACTGTTTGCTGAATTTATTTTAAGAAGTTATGTATGTATGATTTTTATGCAACATATGTGACTTCTATTTCAAACAAAAGAATGACATGTTCAAGTCAAACAACATGGAGTCTAAAAACTAATAATCCGCCCCCCCAGGCAGTCCTACCCACGCCCACAATAGTAGCAGGGCGGTATATACTCCCATACGTTTCTTTACTCATTTGCACATATATATGCTTTTTCCCTTTTTTCTTTCCTCTTTTTCCTCAAGATGACATTTTTATATGCATTACTCTTCAGTAGTTTTTCACAGTGAAGTACATATCACAGATTTCACTGTTGATCAGTAGATACAGCGACATTCTCTGTAATAACTGTGTAATAGCTGACAATACGGATTTACCACAGATTATTTAGTCATTCAATCCCATATTTGCACATTTAGGTTGCTTCCCACTTCCTGACTATACTTCCTGACTACATGAAATACCCTCCTTAGAGATCCTTATGTGATGGTATTTTATTTCTGCTCCCCACAGAAGTGCAATTGCTAGGTCAAAAAGTAAGTATATTTTTAAAAAAATCAATAGATATTAACAAACTACTTCCCTAAAATTGACAGCTGTCAGTCTCTGCAGGGAATGATTTTTACTTCCAGTTCCCTAATTTCTCAGTAAGGTGGGGCAGTTTGTCATACACTCTTGGTGATTTGATTTTTTCTTCTTTAAACTGCTTGTCCAAATCTTTTGTTCACTTGTCTATTGGGTTGCTTTTTTACTTTAATTTTTAGGAGTTTTGTTCATTAAATACATTAACCCTTAACACGTGACATGATTGTTTCCATATCTCTTTGTGCAGTTTTTGTTGACTTTGGTAACTTTTGTCACATATAACTTAAAAATTTTTTATGTAGTTCATTATGTCTTCTTTTTTTACTTTACATCTTCTGGATTTTGGGTCATCCATATGGCCTCCCCTACCTCATATTATACAGATTATATGCCTCTTAATTTTCTTTTTCTGTTTTCATTGGCTTTGGTTACTTTATATTTAGACCTTTAATCTATCTGGAATTTTTTTGTCTAAAATGATTGTCAATTTTGATGGTAACATTTATTAAATAAGCATGCTTTCCCCACTAAAATTAAATGCCATTGTGTCATGGAGAAAGCTCTCACACATGCTTGGACTGTTTCTGTTCTCTCTGTTCTTCCCACACATGTATTTTGTTTTTTCCTGTGTTAATAAGTTATTTTTAATAAGGCTACTCGTAATAATAGCCCAGGCCAGCCAACACCCTGATTTTGGCCTTGTGAGATCCAGAGTGGAGAAAACAGCCCAGACAACCTGGACTTCTGGCACACGGAGACTGTGAGGGAACAAAGTGGTGCTGTTTTAAGCCATGAAGCCTGTGGTAATTTGTCATGGCAGCAACGGTGAACATTAAATGACCATTGGTGGCTTTTTGGGGAGGGAGGGGTCTTTATTTATTTTTCCTGGTTTATTTTGCTTTTCTCTTTTAGGTTCTTAAGCGAATAACTAGTTTACATATTTTAAGTTTTCTTGCCAGAAAAAGTATTTAAGCTTATATTCCCCTGAGAACCCTTTTAGCTAAGACCCATAGATTTTAGAGTAAGTACTCTTGTTTCTGCTAATCCCTATATATTTTTAATTTTACATACTAAGATATAGAGCAGAATATAAAATGGTTTTTAGAAAATCCAGATTAAAAAGCATAAACTTAATCATAAAAAAGGCATATCTGGTATAGAAAGCTTGTTTTAGCTTTAAAAGCTTACTACTACTACTACTGCTATTACTATACAGGGAATGCCTGCGTTTTTAGAAGATTCAGAAAGTGAAAAGACCTAAGAATCCTGAAACACCAGTTCAAAAGCACTTACATGCCTCTATGTTCATAGCAGCACAATTTACAATAGCCAAGTGCTAGAAACAGCCTAAGTGCCCATCAGTAGGTGAATGGATCAAAAACTGTGGTACATTTATACAATGGAATTCTACACAGCAGAAAGAAAGAAGAAACTCCTACCCTTCGTGACAGCATGGATGGAACTGGAGAGTGTTATGCCAAGCAAAATAAGCCAGGTGGTAAAAGACAAACACCATATGATCTCACCTGTAAGAGGAACCTAATCAACAAAACAAACAAATGAGTAAAATAGAACCAGAGACATGGAAACAGGGAACAGACTGACAGAGGCCTCAGGGGAGGAGGGAGGGATAATGGTGGAAAGAAGGGGAAGGGACTAGTGAACGAGCATGTATGAATGACCCACGGACATGGACAACACAGTGCAGACTGACTGTGGGACCGGGAGATAGGCTGGGCACAGGAGGGCAAAGGGGGGAAAATTGGGACAACTATAATAGAATAATAATAAAAAAATAAAATAAAACTTTTTGCTGACAGATTTAATAATTTTTTTAAAAAGTGAAAAGAAAAAAATCAACTGGAATGCAGCCACCTAGAGACCAACAGTGTTACCATTCAAGTGCACATCTTTCCAGATGTTCGAAGGATGCCTTACTTAGTCCATTTTCACTACTGTACTCAGAAGCACAGAACCCTGTCACCGGAAGCTACAAAGAGGCTGGGTGTTTCCATTCTGTTCCTCAGCCCTCCCCTGAGAATGCTCAGACACCAGCTGGGTGGTCCGGGGAGCATCATGAAAACAACAGAACCAAGTGCTCATGAGGAGGGCCCAGGACTTGGACACACCTGGGTATAAGTCCCAGCTCTGCCATTAACTGTGTAACCTGTGTGTCCTCAGCATCTGCAAAGGCTATGTCACCTAAAGGACAACGTGAGGGAAGCAGAATATTTCACACAGTGCTCGGGCTCTAGAACTCTGCATTCTTAGGCGGTGCAAAGGAGGTGGAGCAATGCCAGAGGAATGAGCCACTGGAAGCAGAAGACACAGCTAAGAAAAATCGTGAAGAAATGCCAGTAAGTCAAGAGGGTCCCCAAAGTGCCTTGACCAGTGTCGTTCAGTGGGTAGGGCATCATGCTGCAAAGCGAAAGGTCACAGGTTCGATTCCCAGTCAGGACACATACCTTGGTTGTGTACAGGAGGTAGCTCATGGATGTTTCTCTCTCACGTTGGTGTTTCTCTCCCTCTCCTTCTCCCTCCCTTCCCCTCTCTCTAAAAATCAATAAATAAAATCTTTAAAAAAGAGGATCCCCAAAGCACCTGTCAGCATGTCAGTGTTCCCTGCTATGGCCATCCTTCTGTCCAAGAAAGAGGGCCCACCAGCCAGTGGCAGCAGAGGAAGCTGTCTCCCAGATGTGTGGCAGTGACTGAACAACTGCAGGAAAATTCACTTGTGGACAGGAGATCAAAGCTAAGCACAGCCACCACCTGAAGATTTGCATCTTCCTTGTCCCTTCTTGAATAGGAAGGTCACATTCAATACAGGGCTTTCTCTGTGCTTCTCTCCTGTCTGACACCTTTCCATTCCCTAGTTCCTACCTCCGGGCATGAAAATGTGAACTTAAATAATTAATAGTGTCTACATAAATATAACCCTTAATTAATATTCAAAGAGCCTTAAGCAGAAAAATTACAAATAAATGTCTGGTAAGAGGTCCTTTTCTTTTGAAAGGTCAGTCATTCAGATATTTTAAGGTACGCCTTGTGATTTTGTGGATTCCCTGTAGTTTCTTCTATATCTACAGAAAACTAAAGCTTACAATGATGTCCCAAGTAAGGTAGTCGAATACATAATGTACTAACTAAGAAGGGAAGTAAATCAACATAGTTTTCAAGGATTTTTCAACAAAGAGGTTAATGCCATAAAGACTTAAAATTGACCTCTTCTTCCATGACCCAGAACAGCCAAATCCCTATCACAGTGCTGTCAATTTATGTTTAATTTGTGTTCAAATTATGTTTAAACACAGTGCTGTCAAAGGTATGTGTGTTTAGTAAGTGAAGACAGAGGAAAAGTAAAATGGTGGGTCTTCAAAATCTAATAAAAAACAGAGATATTAATTCATCTTTTTAACTCATAAAGTTAAATCTAGAAAACAGAAGTGACAGATGTGGAAAAGAAATCTATAGCTCTTGTCTATGCTAGTTTATTCAGCAATAACACAGGAAGTTTCAACAATAGCTGTCTACTGCTATCAGATGGCAGTTTCCCTATACACACAGGTCCATATTTAGATCTGACATTCAAACTCATACACTGAATTGTGCAGTTCCCGAGCCCCTCTAGGGGAAACTACTTACAAAGGAAACAAGTAGAACAAGGATTAGTGGGAATAAGAACATGATCTCCCACAAACTAAGAGGGGGGACCCCCCAAAAAAACTGGAATTATCTTCTGGAGGGCAGGCCCCTTGTAACATAGGCTTCTCCCACTAGGTGTGTGTTCTAGGAACGCATCTGTATCGGTGTATCAGCTGGTGTTATTCTGAGAGGCTGTGTTTGGCTTCAGTGAAATTTTTTTGAAGCCTCTTTTCAATGCATTTGCCCGTTTCATGATGGGGGATTTATGAGCGCACCTACCCACACTGTGCTGAGTGCTCAGCAGTTCTTTGACCAAAAAATGGCTTGACCCTTGTGCCCCACCCTCCCTGTTCAACCAATCTTGCCCTGAGCAAATTTTTTTTTTGTTTTCCTGATGAAAAATGTCCGCAAAGGGAAACATTTTGGCTGATATAGAAGAGGTGAAACAAAAAATGGCAGAAGCACTAAAAGGCATCAAAATCAACAAGTTCAAAAACTGTTTTGAGCAGTGGAAAAATGCCCTGATAGGTGTATTGCATCGAATGGAGAGTATTTTGAAGGTAAATTAAATTTAAACATGTAAGAATAAACACACAATTTTTTATAATTAAATTCTGGTTCTTTTGCCCCCCCACCACCACCTTGTATTTACAGAAAACATCTACAGCATCTGAACTGTGGTACTTTTTACACCGTATTTATAAATATGCTGAGACACTGACCTGTAACACGTAGAATATGACAACAGTCAGTCCAATCCAGCTATGCAGACTGTACATATTGGGGATTTTCAAGGCATTGTGGAAGTCGAAAACAGCCACTAGAGCAATAATTACAAGAATGGTTGCAACAGTGTGTAGCCCTGCATGGATGGACTTCATCAGGAGCTTGCTGCATTTCCAGGTCCATGGTAGTCTGTATACAATGATGGCTGGAAGGAGAAGAAAGAGGGTGAAATGTGGTTTGGTGGTTGTTTTTCTTTTAATATCAACACAAGACAAGCACTGCAACACACTGAACACTCCCCTCCATGAAACCCTTTTCTCTTGCCTTCTACTTCTCCCGTTTCCCTGCCTCTCCATGGTTTCTTCTCGGGCTCTTTTGCTGGCATCTCCTTCACTCCCAACTTGGGAACCAACTGCGGGGCCCCTCAGGCTTAGTCCTGGACTTTTCTCCCCTGCACTCTCTGCGGGTGATCTCATCTAATCTTTCCCTCAGATGCCACCTACTCGGCAGAGACTCCCAGATTTTCATCTCCGGCCCAGATCTTTCTTCTGAACTCCACACCCACGTCATCCAGAGGCTTTTTGACCTCTCCACATAGATTCTTCCCAAATATCTCAAACCTCACACATCCAAAACTAAATTATGGTTTCTTTATATAAATGTTTTAGTTTTGGTAAGAAAAAGGCAGGCTAAGGATTAGAAAAATATGCAAAAAGATTTCAATAGACGAAAGAGTATATCCAAGTGGCTAATAAACATAAGAGATAAACTTCATTATTCAACAGAGAAATGCAAATTAAAATCAAATGAGAATATCTCTACCACATATCTGAATGGCTAAACATGAAACATACTGAATATTGAAGAGAATGTGAAGCAATCAAAAGTCTCATGTTATGCTGATGGGAGTTTAAATGAGAATAAACACTTCAGATAATTAGCAGTATCTGCTTCACCTAAACTTATGTGTACTTTATGATCCATCAGTTCCACTCCTGGGTATATAATCCAAAGAAATACGTTCACCAAAAGACATGTACTAGAATATTATTAGTAGCACTATTTGTAACGGCCCAAACCTGAAACTCCCCAAATGTCCATGCTCAGAATGAAGAAATAAATTGTGATATATTCATTCACACTATGGAAAAATATAATGCAGCAAAGAGAATAAATGATTTACAACTAGAACTTCACCCGACAATATGGATCAACTTATAATGTTAATCCCAAGAAACAGGACATAAACAAGTATATACTGCATGATCCAATTTACATGAAGCATACAAACAGGCAAAATTCTGCATATAGATTACACTTCAACAAAAAAAAATTTTTAAAGTTTTTTTTAAGTGTCCTGGTTTAAGCAGTGGATTATGTGGCCACCTGAACCAGTTTGCCACTACTTTTTTCTGAAGACAATATCTTGCCTCTATCCACCCTCACCCCACCCCTTCAGTCCACGTTCAAAAAAAATTTTTAGATACCTGGCAAAGTATGGCAGATTGAAAATGTTTAAAGAATCCTTTCCTGGAAGATGGATTCTACTATATCAGCAGTGTATTATTTATATTTCTTAATTCTAGCAAAAAATAAAAATAAAAGCCTTTTCCCACCAAAGACATTTATAACTTAAATATATGCAACTTCATAAGATCATAAAAGTATAAGGGATTATTTAGTTCCCTTTCAGACAGAAACACATCTAAACTTACAAAGACAGATGTGAAGTCAGCCTCTTTAAACCTTTTGGCACAAGTGTCGATTTTCCTATTCTTTGGTTCTATTCCAACACTTGACAGCCTCACCTTTAGGACAATATTCCTATGATCTCATCTGAACTCTGATGCATTGTTACTTACTAATTTCAGTGCTTATAAGGGTATGTCATGAATGTTTATTGATAATATTTCCTTGATGACATGGAGACTTTTGGATAATCATTTCTATATTCAATAAATCCTTTCCAACCATTTAAAGAAACAGCTTAAAGAGTATACTTTTAAAAGCTAGTTCAAGGCCTTTTCTCATCTTTATTTTGTCCTCGCTAAAGGCAGGAAATTTGTTTCTCCTTGTAGCCTCAGAGCCTAGGACAGCCCAGGGCTTAACGTATGTACTTCTATAAGTAATATTTTTATCTTACTTTGAAATAATTTCAAATTCAAATGAGGTTTTAAGAAACAGTGCAGAGAGATCCCATATAGTCTACCCAGTTTCTCCCGGTGGTAACATTTTACATAACTGTAACACAGTATCTCCACCAGGAAATTGATGTCAACGTAATCCGCTTGAGTTTATTCAGTTTCACTAGTTTCATTTATGTGTGTGTGTGGCCCATAAGTATTTTTATATAAACAAATGTAAAGCAGTATCTGCAGACTGATCAAAGTTGGAAATCAAAGTAATGGCAAACACTGTGGCTACCCTTCCTCAGGCTTTTTCTCCCTGCGGATTCAGCAGCTAACCCTACATTTATTGGGCCCAGACATTATGGATTTTAGCCCCTGGGTCTAGTTTAGAGTTTTTCCTATCTCCTCTTCTAGTTTCTTGCTCAGGTTAGGGTGCATGCCTCCAAACTCTTCCCTCCATCCTGCCTTACCTTTTATTCCCAGCAGCTCTAAGTTCTTATTTACAAATTATTATGTTGGCACTGTGGCTGGTGTGGCTCAGTGGATTGAGTGCCAGGCCTGAGAACTGAAAGTTCACCAGTTTGATTCCCAGTCAGGGCACATTGCCTTGGTTGTGGGTCTGGTCTCCAGTTGGGGGCGTGAGAGAGGCAATAGATCGATGTTTCTCTCCCTCTCTTTCTCCCTCCCCTCCCCTCTCTCTAAAGGTAAATAAATAAAATCTTTAAAAACTTTTTTTATGTTGACAGAAATCTTTACATTTGTTCAATTTGGGTGGTGAGCGATCTGTTTATTATTTTTTGTATAGTTGAAAGAATTCATAATAGTTTCAAAGTTAAAACAACATTTTTATAAACTTGCAAACCCATAGCAAACTAGTCTCCACAACGAAATAGGCAGCTTGCAGGAATCCAAAGGGCTCTCATGAGTGAAGCATGGAATTTTCAGCATCTATCCTGGCTACAGAGAAGCTCTGCTGTATAGTTGAATTTGCTTCAGAACACCCTCTGGATAAATGAAGGATAATTGCAAAGTGTTGCATTTGCATAAGGTGTTTATATGCTTTAAAAATGTATAAATAACCAAAATGTGGTGAACTTCAGGGGAAAAAAGTCAACCTTCACAAATCAAACCACATTCTTCAATAAGAATTTGTTCTCAACACTTATAAAAACTGCCTGGAGAGCAGAATTCAAATATTTCTTCCTTCTTTGGCTTGGCACTTACCTAGATTCCTGAGATTCAGTGGGAAGGATGAAAAAGGCTTCATGAGCCCATGAGCAAGGGAACTGCTATCAAACAGCCACTTGTGACTGAAACAAGAGTTTTCTGTTACAGATCCTAGCTGGCAAGACCATTTTCCCCAGAAAGGAAAGGGAAACATGAACACATACAGGTGCTTGACTTAGGTGGGGTTACATCCAATAAAGCCATCATAAGTTGAAAATATCGAAATGCATTTAATACATCTAACCTACAGAACATCATAGCTTGGCCTAGCTTACATTAGACATGCTCAGAACACCTACATTAGCCTACAGTTCAGCTTTGAAACATGCCTGTACACTCAAACTGCCTTACGGCATGAATAGCATGAAAATAAAAACATTTGGAGAATCAAAATGAAGGAAGTGATTTGGATGATTTGAGAGATTTATTTTAGCATCTTATCACTAGAAGCATCTCTTTGAAGTGACTTAAGTCCTCACAAAGTTGACAGACTGGTACCAAATAGTGTATGAAAAGAGAAAAATGCAATTAATTGGACATTTACAAATATGCACAAATTTTGTGTTTTCAGAAACATCAGCTACATTTTCATGTGGCTTACATCAAAACATTGTGACAGATCAGAAATGGTGTCAGCTCTGATATTACCAGACCCTGGCCAAGCATTTGATCTCTAAAATTAGGAGTCAGACCTAAAGTCCCAGTCAGCTCTAAATGTCTAAGGCTCAGGTTTTCAAAAAGGAAACCCAAACTCAGATCTAACAAACTCACATGGGAGTAGCTGGTAGACAGGGTTACACAGTGTCTAGCACTCAACAAGGTGCTGCATGAGGTGTTCCATTCATCTATTTACTCTCTGTGTTGTCCTTGTAGGTGCGACCCTTAGCTTAAAAGATTGGCCAACCTTTCATTAACTTAGTAAATATTTATTTGCATGTTGCATATAAATATTGCATGTTATACATATTGCATGCTATGCAATGTTCTACACACCATGCATGTTGCATGTTATGCAATGCTCTATACAGTATGGACAGCAGTGAAGGAAGCAGAAAAAGTCCTTCCCCTCAGGAAACTAACAATTCTAATGCAGAAGACAGACAATATATGAATAAATAATTTAACAAGTCAACGGTCAGAATCTGGATAGTACTATATTTTGAATTTGGAGTCTATACGATGTTCTGGTGAGCTGGATGGGAATTGCAGAAGAAGGAGAAGAATCAAGAATGATGGCACAGCTTTGTCACAAACATCTAGAGTCTAGATTTTCAACCTTTTCCATTTCATGGCACACATAAACTAGTCACTAAAATTCTGTGGCACATCAAAAAATATAATTTTTGCCAATCTGACAAAAATAGGTATAATTTTGATTGATTTACGATAGTAGTAGTAGTAGTAATTACCTACCATTTTGCTCCAAAGTAACTTTAAAAAAAAATCAGATATCTATACTTGTATATAAGGATTTCTGGTACCAAGAATTAACCAATCAGACTCAACCTTATTATGCAGTGTGACCAATAAGATACAACTCTCTTATATGACCTATGTATTTATGGTTCAAGATGGCATTCACATTGGATAACTATTGTTGTTTGACTAAAAAATTATTTTAATTTTTTATCCTCACCCCAGGACATGCTTATTGATTTTAGATTTTAGAGAGAGAGGGAGCGAGAGAGAGACAGAAACAGTGATTGGTTGCCACTTGTAAGCACCCTGACAGGGGACCAAACCCACAGCGTAGGCACGTGCCCTGACTGGGAATCAAACCTGCGACCTTTCAGTTTATGGGATGATGCTCCAACCAACTGAGCCACACTGGCCAGGGCATCACTTTTTAATTTGACAATCTAAGGGAAAAGAAGTCAGTGACCCTGACTAAATAGTTAGGTATGGCATCTTTTAAAAATTCTTATGGCACACCAGTTGAAAATCACTGATCTAAAAGAAGTCCCATTTACTGAGGTGGGGAAGCCTATGGGAGGAGTGGTTTTGGGGACATGAGGAAAACTGAGAGTTCAGATTTGGACATGTCTGTCTGACAGCCAAGTAGAGTTTGAGTAAACAGATGAATATTTGGATCTCCAGGTCCAGGCTACAGATAAAAATATAGGAGAGTCCAGTAAATAGACGGTGTTTAAAGCCATAAGCCTGGATGAGATCACCATGAGAATTGAGTGGATCAGGAAAGAAGTGGTCAGAAAACTGAGCCTTGGACACTCTAACCTTAAGTGATCAGGAATATGAGGAGGAACCAACAAAAGATGCTGAAAGGAATAGCCAGTGAGGAGAGAGGAGCCAAGAGAGTTGGGTGTCCCGGAAGTCAGATGAAGAAAGTGTCCCAAGGAGGAGTAAGGGGTCAGGTATGCCAAATGCGGCCTTCTGGTCAAGCAAGATGAGGACTGAGAACTGACCACTGGAATTAGCCATGTGGAGGCCACTGGTCACCACGTGAAGAGCGATTTTGGTGGAGCAGTAGAGCAAGAGCCTGACCAGAGTGGGTTCGAGGGAGAATAGGAGGAGAGGAACAGGTGGCTGCAGGCATTGACCACATGCTCTGTGGTGAGGCAAGCAGAGAACTGAGGCAGTAGCTGAAGGGGGAAGATGGGGTCACAAATGAGGTTGTTTTTAAGATGACAGTAATTGTAACATGTTGGAAATAATCCACTGGGGGAGAAACTTAATAACACAGAAGGAAAAGGGGAGAATTGGTGAAGTGATAGCGTTTAGACACACAGAGGAGGCACAGACTATAATTCAGTGGTAACATTATGAGCTTGAGGCCTTTAGAATAAAGACGCATATGTGATGTAACATGGTGCCCATTCTTTCGTGAGGTTGACTAAACCTGTGCTGCCAAACTGGCTCAACAGGGGAAGTGCTGAGGAGCAGAGAGGGCACTTTCACTTCAGATGCTACTATTATCATCACACGCAAGTGGCTGCAAAGTTGCACTTTGTTACTACCAATTAAATGATGGTACAGAAATAATCACCCATCGTTTGAACAACTGCTTATTGTGCTACCGTGTGCCAGTTCTAGGTGTCATTCCTGGTGCTGGGGATACAGCAGGGAACAAAATAACCACGTCTACAACATTTTTATTAGTTATGTTCTAAATGGATCTGCATGCATTTATTTATAACAAAAACTTTGTTTTGGATTGCCCTGAATTGTCTTTATATTTTGTGAAAGCCCTTGCTACCCTAATACTGAAACATTTTATCATCAATTGTGTCCCCAGGCTAGTTTTGGAGTAGATATTTGGGGCACTTTCTCCATTATCTTCTTTGTCAGGTTTTACCCAAGAGCCCTTTCAAATATATTTAACTGGTCTTGAAATGTGGTCACTTTTAGATACATTAATAGGATATCTCAACAGCCTTTTAAGAACTACTCTTAATTTCTTTCTGTGAGTCTTTTAAATGTTACTTAAGTGTAGTTACACTCTTTAACAAAACCAACTTGATATCATTATGCTATTCAATTTCTCTTCCTTCAGTTTATACAGTAAAAAGAGTTCTACAAGGGGAAAAGTAAGGAGTATAGAGTTGCCGAGACTTCTTTTTGCTAAATTTATAAACCTGAATTTTCTACCTTTTACTAAAGAACACATTCCACCTTGTTGAACCTTTTAAAAGGTCAACTGCCACTTTGAGAGCATTCATTGGTTTCAGTCTCCTGTGGCCTTCTTTTCAAGGTCTGTTTCTCTGATTTCCTGGCAGTATACCTATTTCATGGGAAACGCTCCTTTGAGAGAAGCACACAGCCTCTTCTAAGGTTCTCTTGGAAACTCTCCCTCATTCATGTTCACTAGACTTCCTACTTGCTTAAAATTTTATTTTGGTTTTAGATATTCTATAGTCTGTCACACTTTATTTTAGAATACAAATATTTTCCAAAATATATGTGGAGAGAGAGATTTATTTTGCAACTCTATGCTAGCCTTGCTTGCTTCAGTCTAAACTTCTTAAAGGTGTCTCAAAGGACTTGTACTTGTTCTCCCACGGTTTCAAATACTGTTTACTATATATTGCATTTGTAAAGCATTTTATACTTAGAGTAATAACTGTATGTATTTTAGTTCTCCCTTCCTCGCCTGTTTGTGTATCACAGAACTCAATGACATCATGCCCATTATCCTAGAGTTGAAATAGCATGGCCTAAAAATTATCTCCTGAAGCAATGCCCCATAGGAAACAAGTCAGTTACAACACGGCTAGTCTGTAACATGTGCGTTTCTCTCCCGGCCTATAAAGCCAACTGTTTATTCCTACTCCCTCCACAGGAGCCTTCCTACTGTTGGAAAGTGAGCCAAGATGTCTAAGAACTCGAGAATACTATGCATGTGCCTGTGTTTATGAAAAAGCTTATCTTCACATCAATGAAATGTAGTATGTGGTTAAATGCGCTGCAGTATCTGGAATCTAAATAATAAACAGAATGGGTAATGTCAACAGGACAAAATTCCAAAACTAATACAAGTAGAGTAACTAAGCTTAAAGAAAACAAGATTTGCATAAAAGCAGCAGATGAAAATTTCCAAAACATCCACTTACACATTTTGCCCCAAAGTCAGAATAACAGATTAAGAAAAGTCCAAATTTTGGAGAACCAGAAATCCTTTTAGGAAAACTGTAATGAAGTCTAATGTGAATGAAGAGTTCCAACATGTATTTTAGATGAAGCTTTTTGCTTTTCTAAAAAGAATGTTTTGCAGAAAATAAGCACATTCCCATAAAAGCAGAGAAATCAACCTTGAAAATAAGGCCACGGAAAGCACACCACTTCTGTGGGTAAGTTACTTAACTGCTCTGTGCCTCAGCTTATTCTTATATATATGAAATAATGCATTTACTGGGCACACAGAAAGTACTTGTCTTTTGGAAACTTGGTTTTGACTTTGTCTCTGCTTTGGTAAGTCAGGACGCATTAACACCACTTGTGTTCCCTTATCCTCAGCTATGAGGGGAAGGTATTTCACAACCTCTAGAAAGTTTCTTGGTCTTAGGAACTGCTCTGAAGAGTTGGTTGGAAGAGAGGAAGAGGCTGTTCCCACTACTTGGAGCAAACAGAGGTGCTGACAACCTCTGACAAGCTCTAGCCAAACTGAAGGGCCCAACCATAAAGGAAAGAGTGCTTCTGATGACAGCGACTTGGGACCTCGGGCACATGTTTCTCATTTGAGTTTAATGAGAAATAACCGGGACTTCCGCGATGAAGTAACTCACATCCCGGTGCCAACCTCACACCAGGGAAGCGTGCGGGCCATGGCTAGGCATTAGCTCCCTCGGCCATCACATCTCAGAGCAGGAGAAGGCCTGCCACGCCTGCTGGAGGCTGCGGCGTGGGTTTTCTTTTCTGTAGGACTGAGGTGGGCACCTTCTCGTTCTCTTGTTTGTGGAAAGTTAAATATTGGTGAAGAAAAGGCAGCCTGCTCAGAGGTAAGACTAGAGGTTTCAAACTCTTTCCACTCCTCATCAGCCCAACCCACCACGTTCGACCTTTTTAAAAATATTTTCTCTGCCAAGGCCTTGACTTTGTATTTGGGAAATGGTTCCAAATAAATGGCACTTGCATCACTAGCCAGAGGGTCCTCCAGCCAATCAAAAGCCGAAGGAAACTGTCAGGACATTGTGATAGGCTCTATGTGACAATATAAATTGCCATTTGTTGTTGGTTGCCAGAATGGGTGGGGAGCAGGCTCAAAAAGTTATAAAATAACTTCAAGTTATAAAATAAATAAGTCCCGGGACATAATATACAGCATCGTGACTATAGTAGATGATAACATATTATGTATTCGAAAGTTGCTAAGAGAGATCTTAAAAGTTCTCATGACAAGAAAAAAATTATAACTATGTGTGATAATGGATGATAAGTAGATGTATTTTGTTGATCATTTAGCTGTATATACCCGTATCGAATCATTGTTATACACCTAAAGCTAATATAATGTCATATGTCCATTATAGGCCCCCAAAATGAGTCCTTGCTTCCTCTGCTCCAGCCTCATCGAAGAGAATGCAGGACCAGAGCCAAATGCAAACGCAGCAGGCCTCAGGGACATTCTGAGCAGCAGCCAAGCAGCCGCAAGCAAACTTCGGAGGGCATCTTCTATCTGGAGTTAGTGGCCAGAGTCCCACAGGAAGCCGGGAGGGGGGACTTTGCCACCTGCGGCCACATAAACAAGTTGGGCTCAAGACTGAACAGGCAGTGACCAAGCAGGGCAGCGAAAACACCCATCGGAGTCCTGGCAGTTTCCCGGGCTCGACTGAGCTTAACACTCAGAGCTCCAGAGCGGATGCGTCCTTCACCCCAGCTGCAGCTGTCCGGCCCCTGCACTCAGGACTGAGCGTGTTACATGAAGCAAATTCTCGCACCTCCATTTCCACCCCACATCGCCTCTCTCTCCTAACCTGCAGCCCAGAAGTAAGTTCAGCGAAAGGCCTAGCCTAAAGAGAGGCTTCCCGCCCTTGATTGCGCAGGCTCTGGCCTCAGGGATCAGTTTTACCGGACGACTGGGCTGGGCCCCAGGGCGCTCAGGCCTCTCACCGCGGTTCTCCGTTCCGGAGTCGCGGAGCGCCTCGAGTTTGTCCCAGCCACTCGCAGCAAAGAGTTAACCAAGTGGGGCCGGCGCGCCCGGCCAGCGCAGCCTGGCGCTGCTGTGCCCAGCCTCCTCCCGCAACACGTCTCCCAGCGAATCACCGGCCCCGCACGCCCCGCGATCGCCCCTGTTGGCCACAGTCCCAGCTCCGTCGGGCACCCAAACGACTCCTCTATGGGGCCGAAGCCCACCCACCTCCCACTAACCGCGGCGGCTCCGGGGTGCGCTCGGCACCCCACTCCCAGGCCCCAGCGCACCCTGCATCTTCCCTCCTTCCTAGCTTGCTCAGGTCGGCCCCACTCGGTTAGGACTCAGTCCCGGACTCCCGACCAGCCGCTCCCTCCCCTCTGCCTCCCAGGAGGTGTCCGTACCGATGCCCTGGATGAAGACGAAGCCAGTGACCATGAGCACCGGGTGCCAGTTAAACTCGAGTGAGCTCCCGTCCCAGCCGAGCCCCTCCCGGTAGTGGAGGACCCAGACGATGGAGAAGATCACGGACAGGAAGCCGACGAGCAGCGCCGACACCAGCAGCCCCAGGAAGCCTCTGTAGCCATCCATGGCCATCAGTGTCCCATACTCCGAGTCGCGGCGGCCACAGGAACTCAGCCAGGTGGCGGCAGCCTCGGGGTACTGGCCTCACTGCGGATTGCGGGCGTAGACTTTTGGGAGCCGTCTCCGCCCGGGAGGAGGGGCTTTCTTGACCGCCTGCAGGGGAGGTGGGGCCTCCAGGGGACGGGTAACTGGCCATAGCTCGGAAACCAGTCCCTTCTCAAGGACCTTGTGGTGGCCGAGAGCTCTAGCTGCGCACTGGCCACCGCCTGGCTCCCTCCGAATCCCACCTTGCAGAGGGCTCGAACGACGGATCCAGTTAATTGAGAGAGCTGGGTTGATTTCATAACCACCACTTTCTTTTAACTCTTTCCGTGTGTCTTCCTTATTTGTGGGAGGCTGCATAAGGCAGTGGTCCGCAGTCCCGGGTAACTGACCAGAGGGGTCCGCTACACGGGGTTGTGTGTGTGATTTTGATTAACGAAGCCTCTGAGTCCCAGTCCTAGAGGACTGGCTGTCTTCGATGCCAAGAATGCACCAAGGAGGAACCTGTGGGGTGGATTGAGCTGTGGCCCTACTTAGCAAGGAAACTGCTTGCGGTTTGGCTTTCCAGAGGGAAGACAGACACCTCCTGAACCCTGGGCTTGCCTATAAACTGTGACAAAATAGATGTGAGGAGTGCCTGCCTACCTACCCAAAGCAATGTGGACCAAAGCCCCGCCTTAATGAAGTGAAGTTCAGTTGCTGCCCTCTTTCCCGTTATTATCACCCTTCTCCACTGGACAAGACAAGCGTCGGTGTTTACTGCTATTAAAGAAAACGGAGCTCTGGCTGTTAGGACCTCTAGGTCATATTTGGGAACGTTAACTTCTAGCTATCTCCCCCAGCTCATCTCCAAGGATTAGTTTACCATATTGTCTTGTTGCCATTTTGAAAGATCTTAGAATGTGTGGAAAGTGCAAGGGGGTGATTTTCAATGGAAATGACAGGTTTTAGGCCAGGAAAGTAGGAGTGCAAAGCCCTGGTAGTGGGCCGGGTTAATAGCTAAGAGTAAGAGGCTGCAGACTTCCCCTGTGTCTTTATTTTTTCCTTGGTGGAGAGGGAAAGAGGAAGAATAAGCACATGGAATAGAAGGACCCTTCCCCTCAGTATAAGGCTTTCTGTGGTCTGGGCAGCCTAGCCCTCCACTCTAATCCTTTACTACGCCTGACTGGCCCTGGTATCCATGGCTGTAATCTTCTCCTCCAGCTCCTGACCACTCCCTACCATGTCTCTGCCTCGAAATGTGCCTGACCCATTCTACCCAGAAACCTCCCCTCAGTCTGCCTGTGCCCCCATTTTACAACCCCCCCCCCTTCTCCAGTCAATGCCTCTCTGTATCACTTGTCAAGATGTGATATAACCATCTGTTCCCCTGGCTGTCTCCACCTCCTCAACTGCCCCTTGAGGGTATTAACTGTCTAATTGATCATTTTATTCTCCTTGACATATAGTAGTTACTCAGTAAATGTTAGCTGGGAGATAAATGGGACTGAGTGTGTCAGTTAGGGTCCTGGCAGGAAACTGAAGGCACATTTCAACTGGGCAACTTAAAAATAAACAGGACAAGTTTTTACAAAGTTGTGGGTGGGGTGTGGGAAACCACAGGGACATTGCCATACCCAGGCCAGAAGGGGAGAAGGCTATTAAAATCCAGAGAGGTAGAACCGTGTAGAGAAGGCGGTCTGTCTGGAGCTGAGGCCTGGGGTTGAGGGAGGCAGCTAGCCTGTGGGGACCCCATGGGGAGAAAGAATGGGTGGTGGGAATATTCCAGCCTTACTCTTCTCCCCTCCAAGCTCCTGCCCAGTACAAATGGCTTAACTTAATTCGAAGCCAGAGGGTTGTTGACTAGTCCAATAGTTAGCCTCCCAGGGCACACAGCAGAGTGGAGAAAGGTGAGAGTAGATCTGTAGGAATTAAAAGAAATTCATTGAATCTTCCAGTTTGCTTTTTTTTTTTTTTCAGATATTTTTGTTCCTGAGTGCTACCAATATTTTGTTTAATTTTATGCTGTTTCTCTTCTTTTGGGACCCATAGCTAGTGATTTTACACAACAATGGTCATTGTGTTCCTATTCTTTTCTCTACAAGTACTGTGCCCTTGTCCTCAGCGAACTCCTTCACCCCCTTGACCCAACGCCTGCACCCACCCATGAGTTGGTTCTACTCTGCAGCAGCAGCAAGAGTGGCAGCAAATAAGAATCTTTGGGATCCAGACCCCATTCAACGAGAGCATGTCCAGATGGTACGGATGGCGTTGAATCATCATGAAATTAAAAGTTAAACTGAGAGAACTTCAATTTTAAGTTTCCTTTTAGGACCTAACTTTGATAAAACTTGTTACTTGAAATGGGAAAAATTTCACTGAATATTACTGTAATGTTAACAATTTTTTAAAAGAGTCATTCAATTAGAAAGTTTCCCTCAAAAGATGGTAAACAACTTGTTACCAAAGTACTTACCCAGATGAGGTAACCTATCGGCAATGTTACCTAAGGGATTCTGACATGTGCGTAGAGAGAGGATGGGTTGGGGCTTTGAACAACATAGCCTTCCTAAAATCCTGAAACTCTGGAAACACATTCATGCTAACACAGATTTTTATTGTCCCTGGTGTAGACACTGAATGCAGAGTAAGGAAATAAGGTGTGAAGAGGGAGAGAAAGAAAATCCAAACCCCACCCATCATGACATTTGGAACCAGGTGCCCTAGATGTCATCTATCTATCAAACTTCCACGCAGTAATGTTGCATTTCTCTTGGTGCACACAGAAGTCCAGTATTCTAATATAAAGTATAATAAGTTGTACATAGTGATTTGCTTTGTGGGATAAGTGGGCTATTTTTTAACGTTTCAAATGTTGACTGTGTTGGTTGCCTCTCCATTCCCCACCTTTCTTTGCCTTGCCTTGTACCCTGGCAGGCTCCTGGCCCACTGGCTTCCAATCAGCTTTGGTCAGTGGGTGTGCTGGAAGGAGATCAGAGAGCAGGAAGAAAGGGGTCAATCTTTATCTCCCATTGTGCCTCTTTGCCAGAAAAGGTTTTGCACTGGTTGTGTCCCCTTTGCCACAACTTTCCAGTGCCCCACTCCCACCCTTCTACAGCTACAGCTTTACCTGCAACCCAGTAATGAGCCCTTGCTTCTACAGGCCTGTGTGAGGTGCTGGCCACCTGCTCTTGCTTGTGCCAGGTCTTCACCCTTCCTTGTTTGCTTCTCTTAAGTCTGTTTGCCCCTCTGTAAACAGTTCCTTTATTTTTTTAATTTTTTAAAGATTTTATTTATTTATTTTTTAGAGAGGGCAAGGGAGGAAGAAATAGAGGGAGAGAAACATCAATATGTGGTAACCTCTTGCATGCACACCCCCTACCGGGGACCTAGCCTGCAACCCAGGCATGTGCCCTAGACTGAGAATTGAACCAGCGACCTTTTGATTCTCAGGCCAGCACTCAACCACTGAGCTACACCAGCCAGGGATATAGTTCCTTTATTAAACGCTCTTCAGTTGCATCCTCTGTGTAAACCAGCTGTTTCCTGTGGGACCCTGGCAGAAATAAGTAGAAAAATACTCTTGCCCAATGCCGTTTCCTTAATCCCCTCTAGTTGCCCTATGCCTTCTGAAGACACATGATGAAAGGAGGAACATATGAAGCAAGAAACCCACAAGTTGGAGAAATAAGCTCACAAATCTTCCTGTCCTCCCTTCTACTAGACAAGAGATTTGGGGATGAGAAGGCTGACCCGGATGACTAAAATAAAACAACTCACAGCTGATCCCAGATGACTAAAATGAAACAGTTCCCAGCTGGCATTGTGACTCATGACATAAGCCGAGTCCAGGCAGTGGTCCAAGGCTCCTTAGGAAAATTAAGCAGGGGATATTGTTTTGAAATGAACACAGTCAAATCAGTGTTAATGGGGGGAATACACATTCCTCACATGAGGGTAGTCTATATTGTCTTCAGGGAGAAAACCCAATGTCTGCTTTGCCAAGGTGTTTTTCCAGGGACTTGGTCATGTGGAGCCTGGCTATGGAAGCAGCCTCTATCACCTCCCTAGTTCAGGAGGCTCCCAGAGCCCATCCACCCCATGAGGGCAAGGGAAGATTTCATTTGTGTCTAGCCACAGGCTGAGGAAGTCCAGTCTGGAAGGAGGCAGAAAGTAACTTCCCGAGGGAGCAAAAAAGCACAGAGACTGGGAAGCAGACATGAGAAGAGGATGTCTGGGGAGAATGTGGAGGGCGAGAATGGGTCAGACCAAGGCATTCTTCCTGTTCTCACCACACATCCTCTTCCTATAGTGTTTTGTCAGATCTACCTGACCCTTCATTTAATTTTTAAAATTGCTTCCATCATCATCCTGTTTGAGCCAGGTTTGGGGATAACTGGTCAGGCAGAAAGCACTTAGAAAAGAGATTTGTAACTTCCTAATCATCTTTCACCTTCCTAATCATCTGGCAAGACAAAATTACAACCCCATTCTGCCCTGACCTTCTTAGCCCAAACTTGGGAGAGTCCAGTCCAGGCAAAGAGTCTGGTCTTCCATCCAGGCAAAAGAGGAAAAGGATTAAGTTCCAAGATTCCCCAATTCTCATCTACCACCAGGTAAGAAAAAAAGAAAAAAGGATGGCGTTTGGTCACACCTTGGCTTTATTTCCTTTAGAGCTCTCGTCCCCTTACATTCTTATAAAACCTTGTGAAAAAATTGACATCAGTGGAGCCGTGTTTAAAAAAAGCCACAGCAGCCATACCAGAACAGCTTTCCCGTCTCATTCCTTGAACCTTGGGAATGCTTGACCTGGGCAAAATAACCTTTGGACTGGGCCAAACCAACACTGTCTTCTAAACAACTGTTTGTAAAATGATCAGGAAAGCAGACATTGTGGCCACAAGGACCCCTGATCATGCACAGTCTTTCTGAAATAAAATCAGTAATCGGTTGTGTATAGCTAAAGAGTAACAGAGTTTGTTAACACCAATAGAAATTCCTTTCTTCTATTTGTGTAATTATTTCCCCTCCCTTCCTCATTTAAAAAACAAAAACAAAAACCAGAAAAACAGCTCTGGCTTGCGCAGTTCAGTTTGGTTGATTGAGTGCTGACCTGCAACGGTCAGGGCACATGCCTGGGTTGTGAGCCAGGTCCCCAGTTGGGGGCATATGAGAGGCAACCACGCATTGATGTTTCTTTCCCTCTCTGTCTCCCTCCCTTCTCCTCTCTCTAAAAAAGAAAAGATAAGTAAATAAAGTCTTTTTAAAAAAACCACTCTTGCTTTCAGCCTGTAATTGGGACACAATTCAGGTTTCTGCCTGAATTTGCGCCCCTGAACTGTTTGTGGCACCTCAGTTTGGATTTTTATTGTTAGGTTAACATCTTAGATTAAAATATAAGCTCCTTCAAGGTGAGAATTTGATCTGTCTTATTTGCTGCTGCTCTTCCAGGGCCTACGTTCTAAAATTGTGCTGGAATTTGTTTTGAGCAGGTATAAGATGACACACAGACACGAAAATGTTTGCCATGAAAGAAGAAGTTACTTTTTAGTATTCACAGTTCCCTAGAAACTGGAGGCATTGGGCGCCACACACTGCCACACGGGGAAGGTCCGAAGCAAGATGAGCAGAAAGGGAGAGAGGGAACTGTAGGCAGGAGACTTTATTGTAGTTTTTGAGGGAAGGAATGGGAGATGCAAGGTAAGCAAGCAGATCAAGCTTATAATTGGATATTTTTAATAGCCTCAGTAAGCTCTGGGTTATAGGGGTGGCTCTGTTGCCTGGTACCCAGCCCTGTAGTGACTGGGGCAGAAGAAGGTGTCTCAGACTGCAGAAGTTTCATAAAAGGAGACAGATGAGAGAGTGGACTCAGGATTGGTTGGTCTACTTATCAAAGGCATTCTGGCAGGCAAATTGTTAGCTCTAGGAATTAGTTAACCCTACAAGGGGCACTTGCCCCAGGCCATAGCCCCCTCAAATACCAGGGCATCAAGAATAGGGGGGAAAAAAGAAAATATAGTTACTACAGCCTAGAACAACTATGAACAGAGGAAAGCCCTTTAAAAAGCCCATTCGTGGACTGACTGACCAACAGACGAACCAGAAATTCACATTGGAGAGCCTAAGATACAGCAAGGGAAGGAATGCTGTGGAACACTTTTCTTTTTTCTTCTACATAAACCAAATTTTATACGAATGCTTGACTATCTGGATGGGACATTAGAGTATGTGAAGAACTGGGCTATACTATAATTAACAAGTAGCCCAAAACATCATTTACCTTTGGAAGACTTTTATTGAATGCTTCTTTGCTTGGCTTTGTAATAACAGGAATAAGTGCTCTAATTACAGTCTTCCCTGTCACTGATGCATCTTTTTAAAGGGCGTTCACAGACAATGTCACAGAAATATGTTTCCAAAATTTCAGCTCATGAATCTCAAGTTCTTATTGAAGTATGAGGGAATCATGCATGTCCAAAAAAAGAACTTTGAAAGTAGACCAAAGAGGCTCTTTTAGTTGGCCAAGTATTTGGCTAAATAAATTTTATTTGCAAACAGCTTACCCAGACCTCACTGGATCTCAGAAAGCCCTGGTTATAATTCCGTTAGCAGGTCAAGCTTTTTTAAAAGAGAACACCAAATGGTGTAAGTCCAAATTTTACTTTTGTTCCAAGATAATTTAGCTTGGCTTCTGTTATTTATATGTTGCCTGTGGGCCATGCAGCCCAGGATGGCTGTGAATGCGACCCAACCCAAAATTGTAAGTTTACTTGAAACCCTTTTTTTGCTGATCAGTTTTCACTAGTGTTTGTGTATTTAATGTGTGGTCCAAGACAGCTCTTCTTCTTCCAGTGTGGCCCAGGGATGCCAAAAGGTTGGACACTCCATCGGGGTCTTCAATCTGCTACTAGCTTGCTATGTAATAGAACAATTCACAGGGTCCAAAAATTGGCTATGGTTTGTTACTCTGTGACAGGATGGCTTTAGAGTACATCAGTGTCCTTAACTTAGTGTCTATGGAGAGATAGAACCTGAACTGGAGAAAAATTGCACCTTCATTATCATTTCAGTAACTCATAACTGAAATTTAGCAATTTCTTTAATTATAAATGCAAGCCCCTACAGTATGGCAGTGGCTCTGACTTTGTCACCAGTACAAATCACTGACATTTTCATGTCCCATTCATTAAGAGTTGTCACAGATATCTCAACTTACCACTTATACGCAGTGCTCCTTCAGAGTGCAAGCCATTGTTAGACTGGCAGCTAGTACTTAATGCAGCAATAATGAAGTTTGTATACTATTATATCAGAAATTTTTAAAGCTTTGGTAACTCCTTTTCAATGGAATTGGTTTCCTTTGTAATCCTTTTTTTATCATTGTATGCATTTTAATGTAATATTTAAAGGGGAAGTTCATAGGCCTTATTAGTCTGCTTAAAGAGCCCATATACACCAAGGCTGAGAATCCCTGAGCTAAATGACCTCTAAGGCTTATTCCTGCTTTTAAATCTATACTTTGCACAATTGAACCCAGAAACTCAGGGGAAAGCTATCAACTAAATCAAGCTCACATCTTTACAAAGTACAGTCACCATCCTACCATGATAGGAATGTAAAAAACAACACTTGATGAACTTGATATGTCTCCTGAAAAACCAACACAGGAAAACTTTATATCTTCTTAATCTGAGCTATTGTTAAATGCTGGGTTGCCCTGAGCATTGTACTTCATTGAGATTAGAAAGCCTGTTTCTTTGATTGCTTAATCTTTTTTTATTGATGGTCTGGTGAGGTATTCTATAAGCATAGCCAGGCCAGACAAGAGTGTGAGACAGATCCTGTTTATCAGGACTATTATGTTGCCCCCTCTTTTTATACTTTTCTCCCCTACCTTGGTCCCTCTCCTTCCCAGCACCTACATTTTGTGCAAGAAACCCCAACACTCAGACTACCACCTATTACCCACTATCAAGGTCTTTTTTTTAATTGTTGTTCCACCATCAAGGTTTTAAATGGAGACTAAACTTTCTTCACATTCTACCAGTATGGAGAAACACAGGTGTGCTTCATGCTAAGTATTGATGGTCAATGGTCATACTAACCATGGAAATTATTATTTTTTATTGATTTGAGAGAGAGAGAAGGAAGAAGAGTGAAAGAGTGAGAGAGAAATAGATTTGTTGTTCCACTTATTTATGCATTCATTGGTTGATTCTTGTATGTCCCCTGAGAAGGGATCAAACCCACAACCTTGGCATATCGGGACAACGTTCTAACCAAATGAGCTACCTGGGCAGGGCCTATGAAAATTATCAGTACTTATGGATCACCTAGGATGTGCCAGGAATAGTTCTATGAACTCTAACTCTCCTTGCATTTATTAATTTAATTCTTACAACAACCCCATTTTATAGATGAGGAAACTGAGCCACACAGAAGATAGACAACTTGACTAAGGAAGCAATGAGACTGAGATTCAAAATCAAGTAGTCTGGTTTCATGTGGGGGGGGCTCCACCTGAAGGGCCCCCCTGGCCACTACAGATGAGAATAAGTCTACCAAGATGTGATCTACTTGGGGAGGAAAGGTGGCCGATCTTTCAAAGGAGAAGAGCCAAGAGCCTTTTCCTCAATGGGCTTTTATTGAGTCATTAAAATAAGCATAGGAATACAGGCTCATTAATCATTGTCAGGCAGTAAGGATCAAACAATACATAACATACAAAGAACTCTGAGGGCCTATTTTGAGTCAGGGTCAGATAGCTAAAGAGCTATAAAAACTTTAAGGAACAAACTCACTTCTTGCTTGGACCCTTATTTAACTGAGAGCATTCTAAACAAAGCAGGTTTCACAAGATTTTACATATTCTTTCTTGGGCCTGATCACCCTAGGGAACTTGCCCTTTCCAGCACAGGGCAGTACCCACCACCAGCATTGTTTCAGGCTTAAGGCATTGTCTCAGGCTTAAGTGAGGCAGGGTAACCAAAGCAGCCAAGAGATTAGGAGACTTTTTGCAGACATAATGAGGACTCAGGCTATGTCAGGATAGCCGAGGGGCGAGGGTCCATCACCCCCTTTTGCTATAGTCCCCCAAGTCCTTCCTTGGGGCCTCCATGTGATTGCTCCTGGCTTAGGTCCTTCCCCCCTAGGGGAATCTTACCCATCATTGGCTAACTGATCAAGCATTGGGGGCCAGTTATGGATGAAGCAGAAGGAGCAGAAACGGTGCTCCTGCCAGGGAGATAAGCTTTATCTCCTTAGTGACTTATGGTCCAAAGGTCACTCACTCAGCCTTAGCCATGGGGGGTTTACAGCTCCTGAAACCAGGCAGGGAGGTTCCCAACAGCTCCAGAGTCCTTACTTGTAAACACTATGCTAAGCTGCCATAATTTATTAACAAATTCCTTCTTTGTTGACATTGACCTTTATTTGTTTAGAGTTTCTTGCTGCTAGAAACTTGCCTTCATGAAGTCTCTCTATAAATAATTTTACACAAACCGGGGGAAGATGGCGGCATGGTAGGAGGGAGCAGATTCCATTCCCCCCTGCACATGGGAGAGGAACCTGGCTGATCTGTGGAGAAATGGAATGGTCAACCAGCGGAAACACAGCATATTTGAAAGTAGGAGATCGAAGGTTGTAGTGGACATTGAAAAATCATATGGTAAGGAGAGTACTTTGCAACAATAAGAGCCCAGGAATCAGCACGGAGACCAGGGCTGCCGAGGCCCGGGCCCAGCACTTGCCAGGCCAGCTAAGGGCTCTAGGGAAGGAGCGGAGTCCCCGCAGGACAGCATACCGCTGCACCACCTGCCTGCAAACAGATACAACTGCTCGTGACCGTGGACACTCGAGCACGTGCATGCGACCTATGGGAGAATTGGAGCTCACTCCCATGAAATTGGGGTGAGTGCATGGCGTAGGAGACCCAGGCTCATATCCATGAAGTTGGGAAAGTGTGTGCTCCTCAGGACGCTCAAAACATATGCCCAAGGTCCTGCCCTGTGTAGAGAGGCGCAAGGCTAGCCCTGGGAGGACTAGCCCAAAGATAACTGAGTGCTGAACAGGGAGAAAAACGACACCATCACCCCTTGGCCTTTGCAGCCAGCAAGACCAGAAAATCCAGCTTGGCAAGTGTGAAAACAACAAGAGTTTTTTTTGGTTTTTGTTTGTTTTTCTTTTTTCCTTTTTTAAATAATATTTTTGTTATTTTAATCTTTTTTACTCATCAACTCTTTTTGTTTATCTTTACTTCTTTTTTGTATTATTCCTTCTTTCTTTCCTTCCAATTTTATCTCTTCTTCCTTCTTCTTTTTTCTTCCTTTTTCATTTTTTTCTTCCCCTATTCTCTTTTTAAATACCCACGAGTGAGATAAAAACAAAAACAAACAATAAAAAAAAAAAACCCAAAACCTGGAACACTGAAAAAAACAGAGTTGGCCCCAAAGAGGGGGCATTCCAGCAGCTGAGACAGTAGAAGCTGTGATCACCAGGATACCTGAAGGAGACTGCACCACTAAGTTTCACAGGTATTCTAGCACAGAAGTTCACATCATAAACCCAGGGAGCCAGAACAGATCAATTTCAGAATCTGAGGCTAACAAGAAGAGTCTCACAAACAATGGGAAGACAAAGAAACAATCCCCAAGTGAAAGGAAAGGAAGAAGCACCAGAAAGAATGCTAAATGAAATGGAGGCAACTCAACTATCAGACTTTGAGTTCAAAGCAATGGTTGTCAGGAAGCTCCAAGAGCTCTCAGGGAGCTACCATAAAACTACAGGGAAGCTACGATGAACTCACTGCAAACTATATCAACATGAAAAAGGAAATAGAAACTATCAACAAGGGCCAAGAGGAAATGAAGAATACAATTTCTGAACTGAAGAACACAGTGGAAGGAATGAAAAGCAGAATCGATGAAGCAGAAGATCGGATCAGTGAGTTAGAGGACAAAGTAGGAAAAAAAACCCAGAAAGAGCAAGAAAAGGAAAAGAGGCTCAAAAAGAATGAAGAGGGAT